>WOGO01004427.1:0-13278 GCA_015342085.1 Leptinotarsa defecta | reverse complement strand
ACAGTCATAATGATGAGATGGTTTGAATCTGTTTAAAATCTGTTTTTCCGTTATTCAGCTGTCGCCCCCATACGAACGACAACTCTCAGAAGTTGAGACACTTGTGTGACCTAAGGACTAACGAGGTCTTACCTTTCAACGTGTGATTCCTAACACGGTTGCAGAATCATCCCAGCTTCAACCAGATACATTCTCTCGAGAAGTCCAAAGCTTCAACAGGGCCCGACCAGCTTAAACTTTGAGAATAATAACAATGATGATGAAGATAATAAAACAAAGACGGTCACTAATACCTGAGGCATTTAGTTAGCTGCGCTACCCAAGCAACTAGTGAGAAACCGAACCGGTAGCCCAGGCGTACCCTGGAAGAAAAAAACATTCTTCCTCCGGTATCAACTATGGTTCTATAAGGCTAACCAACCGGTGGACCCAAAACTTGGTTCCTGATAGTCAAGTAAGGAGCCTTCACAACTTACTCGCCGACTTGCCTACCGATGACAACCCTGTTAATGACAACGGATTCATTGAACTGAAGTGAGGAAACGCATGATCTGAGGGATAGTCTTGTGCATGGCTACTAGAGAAATAAGTGCGCGCGAAGAGGGTACATAGCGAGAATGCATGTTCTGTGGTGTGAAACACACCCGTAGCATGTCACGTTCTCCGCCTAAAACCTCGAGGATCACCTATCTTGTCTCCGGCGGCAGGGTTGCACAGCTCCTCCCCAGCCTGATAAAGAAGTGGTGGGAGTGGTAGTTCTATCACTCGTGGGCACGGCTAGAGAGGATACTTGCATCATGCAACCAATGAACATAATCAGAACACGCAGAATGCTCCACAGGCTCAGACCTCAGAAGCCACAAGAACTGGGACCACTATATTTTTATCAATTATTCATGTCATTCGGTAAATTGCAATCATCTTTTTGCTGACCTGAAAATCTATAGTTGTATAAATAATTATCGTAACTCACAAAATGAACTCGATTTTGCGACCGGTGTTGTTAGTATTGTATGTCTGCAAATATTGCCAAATGGAAAGTTCCGCTGTTCTTTAAAAAACGAAACGTTGAAAAATTTGCGTATTACGTCAATAATAATGTCATGGAAAAATACTTCACAATGAAAGATTTGGAAAATTGTATTTGAGCTCGAGCTAACTTTCAAGATTTTATTTCTAAAACAGTCCCGTTGGCTTTCGAAACATTGGGAAACTGAAAGAAATTTACCAATTTACCAATTAATAGAATCTGATTAGATACTATTAAAATATTCGTTTCTTATATGTTATGGCTTGCATCATGAACGGGTTATTGAGTACAATTATGACTCGAAATATACTGATGAAATGTAAGTTCTGTATAATGAAATACATTATCAAGAAATTTTTAGTCGAATTCTTTTTATATTATCTCGTTTACAATCATGAAAATGAATCATATTCCACAATTCTATACCAATATCTGATTCACGCATTAGATCTCAAAAATTCATCATGTGTAGTCTAGAGAACAAAATGAATTTGCTTTGGAATATTCACCATGACTCATTAAATATTGAAGCCTCATGAAATTTCATTGAAGAAACTCTGAAAATTCGGCTTCACTTTTTCAAGCTTTCGCATCTGAAGAGAAGCTTCTTCAGGGCCCATAATTTATTGAGTTATGGATTTTTTCTTCGAATAACATTACAAAATTATAATTATACTCACAGTAAAAATGAATAAAACATACAAATTGGTAAAAAAAGTGAAAATATGTGTAGAAAATTTTTTGTTTAACAAATGTCATGCCTTCTCATGAATTACCCCATTGTTTGATAACCTAGATACCTCTGGAAGGTGGTTTGTAGATGTGATTTATGTAGCTATTTCATTTTTATATCATTCCCCCTCTTAAATAAAAAAAATCACAAGTCACCTTGTGAAGTGGGGTCACTTTGCCCAACAGATGTTTTCTTTGTATAACTAAGCTATATGTAAAAGATGGGCCAAGCCACCTTCTCAGGATGTTACAAGACCCACAGTAAAGACAAAAATTGCTCAAAAAATCTAAAATAACTAGTACAGTTGCCAGGACTGTCGTCAGAAGGGTTATGAACGGCATAAAAGTTTTAAAAATCAGTCGTATTTTTTGGTGATTTCAATGCTTTCTCTATCTGAAGGATGAGAAAGTGAAAAAACTAAAATGACATTGTAACACTTCAAATAAAAGGTGGGCAAAGTGACCCCAATTTTCGTGATAAACGTGGGGTGACGTGGCCCACTCGAATAACAATCAACAGGTTGGGTGTAGGGACCAATTTGCAAGTGAATCAAATTCTTCATTACGTTTACCAATAATAATAAGTGACGAAATTCACCTTGTTTTTGTAGAAGCTATGTATATGTAATTTTGAAGAGCCCAAATTTTCATGGATAACACACGTTACAAATAAAACAGTTAATTAGTGATAGCACTTATCTGGAACGACCTACAAACTATAAATTATCTTGTTGTCATTGAGGAGGTATGTTTCATTGACTGCAGGGCCTCAAACGAATTTTCAGCTACATATTATGGAGGCGCGAAACTGTTTTTCCAAAACTTGGCAAAGAAACCCTAGAGGTAATCTTTTTTATTTTTTGTTGGACGACAGACATTGTTGAGAGATCATATATGTATCTATGATATGAACTGAAACTGACAGCAGCCTTATATATTTATAAATTTTCATGAAAATAATCAAATGATAGGCATAGGTAACTGTTGATTTTCAAAATTCGGATAGTATAACAGTTTGCTTGAATAACCGGGCTTCCCAAAAGGCATTATTGGCTAGCTACACGATAGTACTTCTACACTGATTTCTATATTGTATCTCATCACGATTTAATGTACAATATCAAATCGCCGACTTGCGCAATACATTTTTTTAATGTTTTAAGAATGTGTTAGTGTGCAGTTCGAGCATCCAAGATTGGTATTGGGGAGAATACCAATCTTGGACGTATATATGTTCCAGGCTCCACAACTGGAATACTACTTCATAGTCGGTTTGATTTGCTTCAATTCTTTGGAGAAATGGTAGGTCATACTGAAACCTCTGGCGTAGAATGAATCCAAAACGATGACATATCAATGATTTCATGTGGATCCTCTGCTGATATTCAACATTGAATCAATTCGGAAGATTACATAAAGATAAAAAATGGGCAATTTGAAATGGAACCTTTGTCACTGTTCATGCACACTTTCCAATTTCCAGACTTCCGAAAGCATACAAAAGTGTAGTGTCATGTTTTGATCTGAATAATTTCACACAGGTAAATTTTTATTGTCTCTGTTATCGAGTATGTGCTACATATTCTCTGAAATGCTCGCTCAGTCTGACGAATGTAGTTTTTGACACATTTCTCACAGCTCATTGCATCTATACCCAACTTTTCATTTTTCAACATCTTGTTTCTAGGATAATCTGATATTTGTTGAAGTGGGCAAGAAGTAAAGGAGGTTACTACATCAAATTTCAACATATTCAATGCCAAGAGTAATGTGATCAAGTGACAGGAAACTTAAATAACACTACCTACAAGTATGTAGACTTATTTCCCAGAATCCATTAACCTAAATAGCCAATAACTTATGTGGTATGTTCAACAGGAGAAATATTCAATTGTTTTTTTCAAAAATGTTGATTACATGAGTGTTTTGAAAATTTTATTTAGGTATATACTTTGGAAGTATCGCAGTTTTTTCAATTGCAATTTGTAAAAAGTTTAATCATATTGAAGTATGTTTTTCACAAAATTCTCATATAAGAACATGAAACATCACTCCACGAGTTTCAGTGGTTCAGCATTCTATCATCATCATTCATCACAGCCATAATCAACTGGACGAATCGTTCCAAACTCCGGAGATGACAAGGACAACAAACAACATAATTCAATAACCCAAAAGTTTGTAATTGATAGAAATAATGATAGCCCATCTAGGCTGACACAGCCCTAAACAAGAAACTAATATTAAGATGTCAGGCCACGTTGAGGCTCTACGAAACCAAGATAAAGTAGGTAAACGAACAGTTTCCCAGTCTGGATATCAGAGTTTACAACGCAAGTTACTAGAAAGGATGACTGAAGGGGGTTTATTGATAAATCTCTAATTGACGGTAACGAAGCGATGTTGAGTCAGTAAGATGTACCTAAATGAATTGAAAAGGTAAGAGGAGGTTCTCTCCAAGTTTGTTTATAGAAATGTACTCATAATTGATCGTTGGTTGTGATGTGGGATATTGAAATTTAATTTGATTTACTGATTAGAAATTGCTGATGAAGTTAGGTATATGTTTAATGACTGCCTCAACTGTACTCAGAACACCAAGTTGAGCACATCAGAACAAAATATTCTGTTCATTGAGTGATGAATCAACTTTGTTTTGGAAAAACAATAAGAAGTTATTCGGAAAACTCGTTCAGAACAGAAAGTTATGCTCGAATTCAAAGTAAATGCCACATAATAACAAGTTATTGAAAATAAATATTAGCATATTTGCAAAATGTTAGCTGCAGGACATTATAATGATGGTTTCAGCTGAAGCAGATAATTTTAAGACTCGACACGGCATTGAACTCCTAACTTTTATTTCTAATATCGTTCAGTACAACTTCATAATGTCTTTATTTTCACAAGTAGTCTAGGTCAGGCACAGATTTTTCTTCATATACAAACAATAAAAAAATATATATCTCATTCAATTCCATATTGAATGTTTGGAATACAAACTGATTGAAGAAAAGTGTTTTTGTATAATTCAGTGTTCATATGAAAGTTTTTGTTTCGAAAGAATTTCTTTTTCGTGTATAGTATTTCCAATACCAATTGGAACAGCACAAGGAAGGAATTCCCGCCTTGATATAGGCGTCGGCATATTATTTTTCAGTTACTCATTCTTACAATTACAGCAATTGATCACCACATGAAAAATTTATCTCAACTGAATTTTTCTACCATGGGTAATTATGAAATTTGAGGTTATGGATTTCCGAGTCGAAAACTCTTCTATTATAACGTGGGCCACACATTTCTTCCACACATCAATATTACCTACTTCATTCACCACTCGCCTTATATTGTCAAGCACTACAGCTGATTACATTTCCGCTAGCTTCTTTCATTGTGGTCCAACCCATTTCAATTGGATTTAACACACAATAGTATGGAGGCAAACGTAAGAGAATATGACCACGTGTTTACCACATCGAATCAATAATATATTCTTTTTTGAAATTACGTTGTTTTATGGTCGCCAGTAATACCTTTTTCGTTGGAAACTTTTCTGGTATTTTCATGTCATGATTTCCCATGAAATCAACAATATCTGTTTTTTTTGTGTTATTGTTTGGTATTGTAGTTAATAACCGAGAATGATACGAAGCGTTATCCATAACAATAACCGAGTTTGGAGGAATATTTGGGAGAAGTTGCTCACTGAACCAGGTTTCGAATAAAGCCGCAGTCATATCTTCGTGGTAATCAGCAGACGAATCTTTTATATTTTTGGCCGACAGAAGCAAAGCGTTAGGTACGAAACCACTTTCATTTCCGGCATGCAAAATTAAAACACGTTTTCCCCTTGAAGAAGGTGTGTTCAAAGCACAATACTTGGTTTCGTCTACCCAGCCATATTTGACAACATCATCAGTTTCGTCGAGGTAGATTATATGTCTGCTGGATTCTCGGTAGCTTTTCATTCGCCTCAAATATTTTTGTTGGAGTTGAACAATGCGTGTCGATTCCATTATGACCATCCGATTGTTCAATTTTTTATATTTGGAACCACAAGACAATAAGACACCTCGTAGAGTTTCTAAAGATTTGTAATTGTGATCGGGTAAGTCGAGTATTTTATAACAAATCATTTCCTAGGTTGGTACTTCATTTTTTTGGTATTTACCATAACCTGTTCACCGAATCACATCTTTTGTAGCACTATCAACGTTTGCGAATTTTTAATTCCCTTGTTTTCATTTCATTGCATGGTCAATGACATCCCCTATTGTAATGACTCGAAGAACTGTCGGACGAGATCGATTCGTTAACTCGCATATTCTATTCACAATAGCATTCTGTGAAGTGCGACAGTTTTCCTTCTTCAAGCATTTGTCGGGACGATGATAGATAAATTATTGTTTACACTTGTTCAACGATAACATTTATTAACACAAAACACAACTACAGTACACTATGATAAAATAACAAGAAAAATCTGGCGGGCCACGTGGCTTGGGAGGACTAACTCCCAGTGAACAGAATCGATGTTACCCGCTCGACAGATCGCACCAGAAAGGAACTCCTATATCTAGATCTCTCCCCAGGTGGCCGAGAACGGATATTCAGTCTAGCCAACACAACACTCGAGAATTCGACCACTCGATTCTAGAGTGTTCGATTACAGTGTTCGATTTGGATGAGTGCTTGACAATAGAGAAAGTACATGTTTTTATACTGAGCAGTTGTAGGAAAAGTCCCTGCAGTACCCCCCTGTCAGTAGTGAACGATATAACATTGAAAATGGATATGATATATGAGGAAAAGTATTGAGAAAGAATACTAAGTGCGAGGCATTTGAGCTGCTGATAGTTGAATACATTTTTGCAACAATGAAACTGAAACTGAAATTGGAATTGTATTTTCCAAATAAATAGATTTTTGCAAAGATACAATTTGTGAGATGTTGAAGTTGAATCGCGAGTTTTGAATTGAAATCGAATCGCGATGAAGAAATGATGAAACGAGAGGAATTCGATTTTTGAGTATTTGAACGTGAATGTGCAAAAATTTATTGAACTGTATGAAACTGTTAAAGAGAATTGTGAAATTTGCGTGGATGAGAGAAAAACAAGGTTTGCAAATTATTTCTTCTTGTGATTACTAATTGAATGGTCAAAATGAAAGAATAGGCTGGAAAATTATTTAAGTGAAGCCTGCCTGGTAGCGTTCTGTGAATCGAACACGACGACCTGAGCGCGTCCTAAAAAGCAGGTGGTGATGGTGGTTTCTGTTGTAACGGAGCTTGATTAGTTCCTGGAGTAGTAGGAATAAAGGTTTCCTCAAAAAACTTTAGGTATATAAACAGCTAACCCTTGTTTTCAGATTCACTGTCAATTTGCTTCTCCTGAAGATGCTAACCTTGTTAGCGAAACGCGCGTTAATTGCAAAAATATCAGTTTGGTATAAGGGTAATTGATCTCTAGAAAAAGTTACTATCTGGGCGACTAGAGGCCACAGGCAAAAAATGTTTATGATTGTACTCATATTTTTATTGCCGTTCTAATTGGGAATGGATAGATTATACCAAATATTTTATTTACGGACGAAGCAAATTTTTCACGAGATTTTATCATGAACTTTTACAATGACCATTTTTGAGCCGACGAAAATCCCGACGTTATTAGAAAAAAACATTTTCAGCAACAAATTTCGCTTAACATTTGGGTGGGAATAATTGGTGACTCAATTGACCCATTTTTTCTACCAGTATAATCAACAGGTGAATCCTACACGGACTTTTTGCGAGATCATATCACCATTATGTTGGAAGAGTACCGGTACTTGTGAGAGGCAACATGTGTTTTATGCACGACGGGGCTCTAGCACATTTCAGTGTTCTTGCTCGTTAGCATCTCGACATCACCCACCCTAATCGATTGATTGGACCTCAAAATTGGCCAGCTCTCTGTCCTGATATGAATCCTTCTAATTTCTATCAATGAGCAAATCTCAAGGCTCTTGTTTATAAAACTCCTGTACTAGATTTGAATGACTTGAGGAATCTAATAATTGATAATTGCAATGGCATAAGTTCCAGGTATTTTTGAAAGTGTCAGACACTCAACGGCAAATCGACTGCCGTCGTGTATTCTATCAAGAGTTGGACATTTCGATCATTTACTTTAAGGTCGATATTGTTAATTATTTACTTTTGATTTTTATTTTATGTTATCCTTGGATAGCTTGATATCAAGAAAATACAAGTGGTGAAAAAATTTAATTTTCAGTTGTTCGATATAAAAAATTGAAAAACTACGAGAAAGTCAGTGGCTTTCTCTTTTCTCAATATTGTTGGTTGTGGTACCCACTGAGACTCAACTCGATCCAATAAATTCAATCTAGATCGAGCTAAATTAGAGCCTCATTACTTCTAATAACTATCAAATTCCAAACAAATCATTGTAACGATATTTGTGATATTTTATGCGTTTTTTAAACTTTAACGTCCTCTATTCCAGAAACGAAGCAACTCCGGATATTTCTTCATTGAAACTTTCTTAAATTCACCTAACGAATCACCCTTTTAAGTTTTTGAACGTAGGTAGAAAACACCCTGTATATGTGAAAATCCAGAATCCTTGACGATCAACAGTACCCATTCTGCTTTATCTACTGCAGAATTATTTAGGGTTATTATTCAATAAATCATCGGATATTAGTGGTGAAGAAATGTTGTGGGTTTGAAAAATATAAATGTCCCATTTTAGAAAGTACACTAACTTTTCAATAGGTAACTGATTTTTTACTAAAACATTTCAAACAATGATTCACAAAAACAAAGTGTTTTGTGAATCATTGTTTTGATGATAAATTGTATGACATCAGGGTGAATTTTAAATTTTAAATTCATGTTTTCATTCTTCATGTTTCACCTTTATGTTTCATTTCAGTTCATTACGAACTGAAATTGGTGATTGAAAATTCAAATAATTTAACGATATCATCTCTAGGTATTATGGTACTGAATAATAATAATTTTATTTTATGAATGTTTTGGAATCCTATCTGTTACTACAATCATTCAGTATTGTTTTCATTTCCTCTCATTTCAATGATATATGTATCCGATTTCATTATTGTATACAATAGTCGATAATGAATACATTACATTTAATTGGTTTCGACTGAATTGACATCAAGTTTTTTCCTTCTACTCACAATTTATCGATAACAAAGGGTAATTCAACTGAAGGACTGAATTTGTTCTTGATTAAATCTTTTTTTTCCATGAAAAATTGTCATTAGGTTATATTGATGCCGAACAAGTTTTGCCACAGCTACAATAGTAACTATGGAATACTTGATAGTTATTTCTGAAGCAAAAGAATATTATGAATAGTCATTCACAAGTTGATGCAGGGTACATATTGCCAAGTACGGTGAAGAAGCAACTCCAAATTTAACAGTAATGAGCTGAAACTTACGATGTTCTTCTGTTAACCAAATCATTCGGTACATTTTTTCGATATCACAGGTGAATACATACAAATGCAACTAAAAACTCAGGAGTAATTTGACCAAGTCATTTTGTAACTTTGGACAACCATATAACTTATCATTTAAGAGCGCTCCATACCTGCAACTGGACCCTCGAACTGCATCTAACGGTAAATGTCTGAGAATATGGTAGGCGGTCCTATTTTTACAATCACAGACATACTGAACAAGGGACGCCTCCTTCTATCTTGATGGATATATTCATTACGCAAATCGACAAGTTAATGTTGTTGCGACTCGAATACACACACTACAGAGGGGGCACGGCAAACTCCATAGACGGAGCGTAATTGTTTTACGTTTGGAGATTAATTAATCGTTTAAATATTTTCAATGGTGAACGATGTTTTATTATTCTATTATTATCATGAGGCTATTGCCAGAATCATTTCATCTTCAACAAAGGTTGTCCTACATTGGTCGTAATAAAATTCCTTCTAGTTTCGAAAATGCACCTATATTATCAAACAGAAAAAAATTCTGAATCGAATGACACTTCAACCATACTTTTAGGAGCCGGCAAAAAGTTTTGACCTAAAAAGCATTTGTGAACTAGACTTTTCAACGGTATGTTTACTGGCGTGGTGGATTGCGAATTTCCAATTTCCTCGGGTATCTAGGATCTATCAATTCGGGCAGGAGGCAACTGTTGTAAAAATTTTCCAACTTTGGTTTCATTTTATTCGTCCAGAATGAATCGTCCTTGATAATCTAAAAAAAATTCCTATCAATTTTATAAGGTCATGGAATATAAAACAGAATTAATACATAAAGTGCTCAGCCTATAATTTTAATATTTATAATCAGAAATATTTTTGAATGATTGGGGTGAGTTGTTGAAGGCAGTTAAAACATGGATGAAAACCAATTTATCGTTTTGATATCACAGATTGTTATAGGTATGTTACTAAAACTCACCTTTTCAACTAAAATTCCCAACGGAGTCCAAATTACAAAATAACACAGGGAACGCTGAGTAATGTGTAGCTGTCCTTGTACTTGATAGTAATAATTATGATTTTGTTTCAGCTGTAAGTGTAGATTCTCATCTAGAGTACAGAAATTTATTATTTTTTGCTCGATTGCTTCTTTGGGGTGCATTTTTGACGCAGTTTTGGGGCACTTCACGTCAACAATGGCGTCATCTCCTATCAACCCATCAGGACTGGCTCCAAAAATATAGTCGTATTCATCAATGAACATTCCACAAGGTTCAACCTGTATTCAACCATGTTCAACATGTATCACATAAATGCAACAATCAACACAATTCATTTTTACAAAACACTAATAGAAACGGCGTGCCACGCCGTTTTACTCTCGAACCGGTGCCGGTGATTCGAACCGAAATGCCGGACGATCGATTTTCACTTTCTATCGTCTAACCAGTGCTAGGAATAACACGTTTAAAGGTAAGACCTCGTTAATCCTTAGCTTGCACAAGTTTCCACTTTTGAGAGTTGTCGTTCATAGGCGGGCGACCGCTGGTTAACGGAAGAAAATATTTTAAGAGATTTTGAACACATACATAAAATCTATTCAGGTCTATATTTTCAAACTTCAGCTAATTTTCAAATATCGGGATATGTTTCAGATATTAGGCGTGAATTGAAAATTTTTGGTAAATATTTTGTTATAAATAGAATTAATTCAACCAAAACGAAGTAGATTGGGCCCTTTGAATAACGCCGTAAGTTTATGCTGCTTTCTGCAACTAAGTGTGGTGATTTTTTTATTTAGTACATACTCGTGCACTGCTGAAGGTTAACAATCCAGAAACACATGTCTGCGATTCATGTATTCCAAAATGCACTGCTCATCCATCAAAAAATATTTTGAATGAAGGAAGAAATTCAAATAATCTATTACCTATACTTCTACAGCTTTTTTCGCTGAATACAAATGACTTTCGTTTTCACTGGATTCTTCAACAGCACTGACCACAAATTGATATTTTATATTTGAGCAATACTTCTACCGACCATAAATTGAATTGAATAATTTAGAAAAGACATTGATGGGCCTATGACACCATTTGAACTAGACGCTCTACCCCTTAGAGATCCTTACTTCGGTAGACCCTTCCGAAGAACTGTACAGCAACTGACTTGGATGGGCTGAACAATTATTGGTGAAAAAAGCTATTAAAGAATTACAAAAAGTCCACCGTGTGATGTGAGAGTAACCTCTTATTGCTCTGGAACAATTACTGCATTGCTGCTCAAAATCGAATGAGCTAATCAGGTGTTTGCTAAGATGCCCTATGCTCTCCAAAAAATAGGTAGTCTAGGGTAGGTCCAAGATCAGTAAGTATATCCGATCCCTCTTTGAAAATAAATCCAGCTCGTAACGGAGCCGATTATTTCTTTTAGTAAGTTAACTTTCAGGTCAACTAGCAAGAGTGGGACCCTTCAAACACAGAGTACGCGATCTGCAAACTCACCCCGGCGATCATTCTGCGTTCACCTTCGTCAGATATGTTAATAACATAGATGTGTGGCTTGAGAAGTAGGTCTCCTGTAATCTATTCTAAAGAGACCCTCTCCCGTGGCTACAGGGTACAAACAGCACTTACCAGCCAGGATATGTTTTCCTTATCCTTTCAGGTAACCTGTAGTCAACCAAGGCGAAATGTGCAACTGTGAAATCATACCCGTGAACCATATTCTGGAAAATCGTTTCAAAAGCCATGATATTATCTGTATCTGTAGAGTAGGGATGGTGAGTGTAGACCTACATCACTTAGGCCACGTGTGACCCTTTATACATCCTCCCGAAGAGTTGTCCTACTAGGGCATCGTCCATCCTGTCCTTTTCAGGAAGGTACGGGTACGTTTCATCGATTGGATCTCAAGTTCACTTGAAGATGCTTCAGGTTTTCCTCTAGATGTCCTGGTTTACATATTATTTGAGCCCTTTAGTTAGAGTAGGGATGATTTTTCTCTTTTGTCTAGGATGGTGGTTTGTAGTGCGTGCAGGTTCCTATCCGCGTGTTCGTGGTAATTCCTGTATCTAATTCAGGTAGGAATCAGTACACCAAACTTCTAGAAACAACATAAATATGCTTTACGCAGTTGGATTACCCAGTCATCGGAGATGGCCACTGGCACCAGTGAAACGCCAGGTAGGAATTTCAAAAATCGACAGCTTTCAAAACTGAATAAAAATAGTGACACTGTAACAGTTGTGAAGACTTGGAAATGATACTCTTGAAGAATTTCGATTTTGTAGCTCTTTGTATTATAATGGTTCTGAATGAGGACTGTAAAATATGGGGTCCATACTTTTTATGTCTGTGGAGATGAAAGAGAGGGGATTGGAACGTTTTTTTTCATGGCAACTATCAGAGCGGTCGATGAGCTCGATTTGATTTTAGACAATGGCCGAGCTGTTGACTTTAAAGGCTTTTCAACAAGAATGCAATCAATCAGTCAATCAATCGAAATATGCTTTAATATCAATTGACAAAGCGTGTATATATACATTTGATAAATGTATAAAAATAGTGACTACCATATAAAATTGAATTAAATAAAAACAACCAGTCACTTATTTGAAATTGCAAATATAACAAACAATAGAAGGTGTATAGAAATTGTATATTATAAGTGTATAGAAAGTGTATAATTTTGGTCTACTTATCCACATAATATTCTTCCAAACTATATTATGTTATTGAATATATTATTGAATCCTCAACGGGAGTGGAAGATGGTAATGATAGTTTGAGATGGTTACTTTGACGGGTGGGGTATCCATTCCCTGTAATGAAATTTTGTTTGTATTTATTTATGAGACACATTGTTTCAAGTATAAATATAGACACTACCGTTAGTATGTTGTGGTGATTGAAGTGAAATCTGCATGAATCGCGAAATTTAAGTTTACAGAGGTATCTCAGGGCTCTTTTTTGTAAGACGAAAACACTTTGAATAACATTACAACTGCACAATCCCCAGAATGGGATA
>WOGO01004426.1:0-13278 GCA_015342085.1 Leptinotarsa defecta | reverse complement strand
TGTTGATTCGTTGTGTTGACCTAATTGAAATAATATTCTTTCCACGTTCACGTCCCTCTAGATCGAAAAATAAACCGAGCGTCTTAACACTTGAAATATCAAGTATGGGGTATCATTGGATTCAGAAAATTGTGTAGATTTCAAAAATTCAATGATATACAGGGTGTTCTATTTGAAAATTGAACGTTGATAAGATTTCCGGAAAAACCGGAAGTTGAAAAAAAATCACATTACGTCAAAAAGTGCCTCTTTGTAAGCATAATCAATATTAATAGTTCCGTAAAAATAGGTGAAAGAATGAAGAAAAAAGGGGGGGTGTACCGTAAGTCTGTGTCACACGGTATATATTTTATTGCTTTATGACAATCTACAAGTGACAACAAATCAATTTTATTTTTGGATTTTATTGATTTGTTTTAAAATTGTTACTCACTGAACTGTATTATTAGTCTCTTTGACTAAATAATGGATTTATATGTATACTAATTTTATTTTTAGAGAGTATCGAGCAGCTCAGATTCCGACAGTTCTGATGAAGCTGTTACCAGGAGGTTGACTGGCCCAAGGAGGTTGGAAAGCGACTCGGAAAACGATTCTGGACAATCGGACTGGGGCTTGGGAGGCAGCACTAGTAGCCAGTGGGAATCCGATTTTTCCAACACAGGACACGAACAGCCAGTTGAACCTGAAACCAGCGGAGCGAGACCCGCCCAGGAAACAAATATTGACTCTGACTTCAGCGACGGGCAGTCCGAAAAATGTCCAATCTGTTTGGTTTCCTTCAAAACGCAGGAAATCGGTTCTCCCGAGTCGTGCGACCACACTTTCTGCCTCGAGTGTATACAGGAATGGTCAAAGAACATGAACACTTGCCCGATAGACAGGCAGAAATACAATTTGATACTTGTCCGCCAAACACTGAATGGCAAAGTGACTAGACAGGTTCCGATATCGGCGCCTTCCTTGCAGGCCGAGCTCGATATTGTCGAAGACCCGACTTTTTGCGAGATATGCGGGTCGTACGACAACGAAGACAGGATGTTGCTCTGCGACGGGTGCGACCTGGGGTTCCACTTGTACTGCCTGACGCCCCCTCTGGAAGAAGTGCCCACCGGCCAGTGGTTCTGCAACGAATGCTTGAATGACTCGAATGGTGGCTACTACGAGGTTTACTTGCATTTTGGGAGTCCCCCCCGCATAGAGAGAGTCGACAGACCCGATGGAAGACCATCGTCTACTAGGTGAATCATATTTTTTGAGTTACTAGTAAAAATTATTTTCTGAGAAAACATTGTTATATTTTTGTAAGTACATACGTGTTCTGGGAGAGAGGGCGCTTTTATTGTTCGTTATATGATGAGTACGGTTTCTGCTTCGACGAGCTTGCAGTAGAGCTTTTTGAAGATGGAATTTACTGTTGAATTTTCCTTGGACAACCATTGTGGCTACGGCAACTTGTTCTGTATTCAATTGGGTTCAAATAAGTGTAGTAGTAGTAGTATTTATTGGCCATATTTACATACAGAGTATAATTGGCAGGTCAAAAAGTCGCTGACAGTCATGAGAATATAAAAATTTCGCGTTTCATAGATAACAATTGAAAAAAATTGAGAATATCGGTAAAAATAGAACTGTAATATACATATCTACACCTTAAAAACTTATTTGGTGTACATTCAGTTAGATAGATAGATAATTCATTGGTGTTTTATACATTCATCAGTATTTACACAAGACAATACATACATATTATCAAAATTAGCATAATAATAATGATAATTTGATTAGTCTCAAGAAACACACAGTTTTTAAACATGTCAATATATTTTCTAAAATAGGTTTGAGAGGATAAGATTCGTCAATATAGTTTCTAAAAACTGCTTGTAGGTAAATTAGAGTTGCAAAAAAATACAAGTTAACAAGATAAAATTCCAATCGCATAAAAATTGACTGAAATGTAAAGCCATGAGCTTTACAAATTATAAATCACATATCTGACATACTATATATAATCAAAGTTGAGTAAAAGTTTTGGAGGTGACCACAAAAATGTCTCTTTCTTCTTGAATAACTTCGAAAAATTGATCAATTTCATATAAAGGATGTTTGGTTGATATTCTCTTCAATAAGTTTTTGAATCTTCTGAATGGCAAGTTACGAAATTCCACCGATAAGGCATTGTATAGCTTATAAATCAATGTCAACTATGATATTTTTCCATAGCTTTTTGTGAATCTACAGTGAATAGCACCTTACAGTAGATTATTTAAAATCAAATTCCATGAATGAATCATTAGTCCAACAGGAAAATTCAATTCCCTTATGTAACAGTAATATTTCAAAAATACGGTATTCCGAATAGCACATTTTATTACGTTGTTCGAAAATTTTTGTCAACGTGATGTGTTTTTGTAGCTCTATATCTCAATAAATATTCATTCTAATGTGTCGTGGTATACATTGATAATTATAATAATAATGGCTTTTATTAATGGTTCCATACAATATCTTAGTATGATGAACCATACGAGAACTTTATACTCTATATATTGATGGTGATAATTTTTTTCAAAATTTTAATTTTTTGTCCCTTTTCAGCTCATTACTATGTCGATGAGCGATTTTCAGCCAGTTTTTCTCTACAAATTCAAACCAAGGCGCTGACGAAACAGCCCGAGAAATCAACCAGGCGGCAATGATAGTGTTAATGAACGCACTATTCAACGTTGGTTTACGAAATTTCGTTCCGAAGATTTTAAACTCGAAGATGAGCCCCAAGGTGATCGACCTGCATTAATCCCGGACGAGGATATGAGGTCCCAGTGGAGACTGAACTATCACAAATGGTGTGTGGAATGGCGGAAGACTGAGCAGCAGCTCTCATCGGGTTTGGAAAAGTCAAAAACCTTGAATCGTGGGTGCTCCACGATTTGAACAATCGACAGAAATTGTCACGTTTCAAAGTCTGTTTTTCTTCGCTTTTGCTTCACCGAAACAATTTTTTTTATAGGATCAGTACGTGTGATGAAATGTGGATCCTCTGCGACAACATAAGACGTTCAGCACAGTGGTTGAACACTCATGAGCCACCCAGGCACATCCTGAAAGCGAAAACCCACAAAAATAGACCATAGTTACTGTATGGTGGTCAGCGCCAATCAGAACCAGGTAAAAAGACCTTCGTCGACTCAATCGAATTCCGAGCAATAAATTTAATTTTTAGGTTGATGTAATCGATTGATCAATTGTTATGTTAGCGAAAATGCACTGATTCAAATGGCGCTTATTTCTATTAAATTGAATAAGTATTCATTGGAATGTCACAATTTTCAAGTAGACTCATGATAGCGTACAAAACTTTTGAAAAAACCTCATACTAATTCATACTATTCACACTCTGGTGTGAGGTTATCACTTGAAAGTTTACAAAACCGCGACACGTGTTTTGAGTATCGTGACGCCCGAAGATTACATTGTATAGCGAAACCCATATCGCGGTTTTGTAAACTTTTAAGTGAAAATCTCTCACATTGAAATGTATTTTTTGAAAGCGTTATAATGGATTTTCATCAAGTATCTGTCAGGTTCTATGATATTTTTCTACTAACTTAAAATTAAAATAGCCGTCCAATTTGGCGAGACTGTGTCCAGTTATACCGTTTCGTACTATCATAGTTGAGAGTGTTGTTATTTCAATGTTTTGGAGTTCGTTACAATTTTGAATTATTAGGAACCTACAAAAAATTGATATCATGTAATTTTATTGTTTCTGTGAGAACTAGAGATTTCGCCAAAAACCTTGTGATATACAGTTTAAAATTGAATTCCTGCGAGTGGAATTTTGTATAAAAACCTTTTTATGGGTGTTTTTTATAGATGCATAGATCTTGGGATAAAACAAATATGGCATTATACTTTGAATATGACTTCTGGCATATGACCCACTGGCTCAGACGTAGTCTAATCTGGAGGTCTAATTTTTCATGAATTTTTCCAACATTTGTGGCTGTATATCGGCAATAACGCGGCGAATGTTGTCGTCCAAGTGATCACTCGTTTCACACTTATCGGCATAGACTAGCTACTTCACATATCCTAACAGAAAATAGTCTAACGGCATCAAATCGCACGATCTTGGAGGCCAATTCACGGTTCCGAAACGCGAAACTATGCGGTTACCGAACGTTTCCTTCAATTAATCAATTGTGACACGAGCTGTGTGACATGTTGTGCCGTCTTGTTGAAACCACAGCTCCTGCACATCATGGTTGTCCAATTGATGACCAAAAAAGACATTTTTCATATCTCTATAGTGGCCACCATTGATTGACTGACCAGCATTGTTTTTGAAGAAGTACGGACCAATGATTCCATCAGCCTATAAAACACACCACACGGTGTATTTTTCTGGATCTAACATTGTCTCAACATACAACATACACGTGAGGATTATCATAACTCCAAATACGGCAGTTTTGTTTATTGACGTATCCATTGAAACAAAATTCCTTTATGAAAATCGGGATCAACGGCAATCTTTTTTTGGACCCATTCACCGAATATATTGCTAAGGTGATCGTGTGGCTTCAATTATTGCACGAGTTGGAATTTTTAATCTCGCAAACCACGATCTTTCTGCAAAATATTCCATAAAGTGGATGGATACATATCTAATTCCTTGCACGATGGCGAATACACTGAATCGTGTCTGTACGCACTGTACAATGTCTGTATTAGATGCGTATTATCATTCAGAGTAAACGTGGTGCGAAAACCTTCCATAGTTAATCGAATGGATTGCTCTGATAGACCATTATGTTGACCGTGAAATAGACGTAGTGCGTTATAAGTATTTCTACCAGAACCATGATTTTCAAAATGGAAGCGTTGTTCAAGAATCAGTCTATTCATGTTGTAATGCCAAACCAAACTAAACATAAATTACTTGATAGCTGACAAAATTTGTGTTGCAAATTTGAAGTTCCGTTCCTCTATAAAAATACCCTTTATATAAGGGTGTGCCGTGTTTTCCTTAAATGATATCTGTTTCAATTCCTCATGGATATTTTGATGTACGAACTGAGTGAATACGCGTGAATCATGTATAAGTCAATTTTCTCATTAGAAAGTAGTTATTTATAATCATATATCATATAATCAGTGGGCATACTTGAAAAGTGGCTATAAATCAATGGTTTATAACCAGTCTTCAAGTATGCCCACTAATTATATGTGGAGTTTTTTTCTTATACGAGGAACTGGGCAAATTTCTAATATGCGGTTAGTTACCTTGTTCACAGGCAGATGGGGTGATGACAAATATGTTGTTTGTTGTCCGCTTCAGCCTAGTTCGATGAATGATACTCTGAAGGAATTCGATTTTCAATTATCGAAAATCATCGACCTTCCGTTGACCTTATGTTGCACTGAAGAGTGGTCAAACAGCCCTAAACCGGTATGCAAATGTGTTCCAATATTTTAAAATCTATTGCGGCAGTTGTATCGCCAACAGCATATGCAGGAATAACTTCAGTAAAGAATCCTGCACTGTCACCTGTCGGATATAATCCAACGCCTTTTGTGGTATTAGCCAGGGGAATATTTGTTTTCTGATAAGTGTCAGTCCATTGACCTACAGTGTAGGGAGATGAGACTGGCCTGAACAAGTTGTTCCTTTAGATGATTTGATATTTCTTTTGATTTGAGTTTGAAAAAACTTCTGGACATGCTTCACAAAGTATTCTCACTGGTATACTGTAAGTATATGTATACACAAAGTTCTTCGTTGCGCATGTCTGTCTGCCTGATAACGATAAACTCAACGATGAACCAAACGGATTTTCATACGGTTTTCAGTAATGGACGAAATGACTCGAGAGGAAGTTTGTGTATATAATTCATTATCGTTTGGTGTTAGTTGTGAAGGTAAATGGAATCCTACCGTTTGACGTGCAATTGACTTTTTCAACTACCAACGTTCACATATCGTTTGATATGTGAACCCTAACCAACTGGCTACCGCGTGACCATGTGTGGTTTGGGTGTAAAATGTCCCAGAAGATCTATTCTATCTTAGATCTTTCGAGATGTTTCAACAATAATACCTGAAGTTGGCTATGACTTTGTATATCGCCACAAATGAAAGAAAATACTGAAATGGTATATAGCTTTGTATGTGATTTGCTTGACAACTCTGTAAATTCATCATGAATTATACAAAGGTAGTGTTAATTGGAATGGTGTTTGCTCTGGAAGCAGGTGAAACAAAAAGTTTTTTGGCCCTCTAAGTGTGCACGATTTTTCCATTCATCAAAAATGAAAAATCGAGTCGTACTAAAATAGTACTGACTGATAAAAACCGCTAAGCTGTTAGTCTTGTACTGGTAGAACATTCAGAATTGGATGTTACGGAAATGAGCAGAGATTCTGAGATATCAAAATTTTCATTAGCCAAAAGTTTGACAAATAACAAATTCACCCTTAGACTACAGCTTTATCACATGATGCACAATGAAATTACGAAAAATAGATACCCTCCACAAAAATGGATTTGTCAATTGATTACAGTACCGAAAATCATCATAAACTAGATGCTCTTATATTGTTATCGATATTAATGAGAAGTATTATTATTATTGAAATTTGATCATAAAGTGGTAGCACCCCGTCGTTACGCCATTGCCTTACAACATCCACACGGAAATGCAATGGCTCGTGCTAGGGATCACCCTTCTCGACACAGACTGTCAGGATCCAAAGAAGCCATACCAGTTTTCTACAAAGATATTCCACGGTCTCTTTCTTATTTATGCAACTAGTTTAACACGAAGAAAAATCCCTTCTCTCGCTTATAGTGATGCCGAGCGAAGAGTCTGAGTCAACTGAGTTTTAAAGGTGGTAAAACCATCCTTTTGTTAGTAGGGCCACAAAAAGAAATGCAGACGGACCGACTGTTATGCAAGAAAAAGACCAGGTGTTTTTTGTATTGATTTGGCATGAAACCAGGGTCGATTTCGGAGATTGCTTATAAACAAATATTTATGAGTTCGCCGTTAACAAGAAACTGTCCACGAAGTGGCAGATCCAGTGTATTATTGGAATATTTTTAATGAGGTGACTTTGAGTTTCTTCCAGTGGGTTTCAACATTACTCTCATTTCTAATAATCGGCAGCACTTTTCATAAAGGAAGACATTTTTATGAACTTTGTGTTTCATGAAGTGAACTTTGAATATTTGTGAATTTACTTTCACTTTATGTCTTTAATACATTCCTAGTCATGTAAAACTGATATGACACCGTATAATGAATATAGAAAGTGATATGAATTCATTATTATTATTTAATCCAAAAATAGGTTGCTACCCTGTTCTCGAAGTTTCGACTCATTTGTAAGTAGAGCTAGCCACTCTGTGAAAACAGGAAATTGATCATTGGGCCGACAATTGTGTTTCCTGAGAGGATAAAATGAATGAACAATAAAATCATTCTACAATCAGCATTAATTCACCAAGGACTGCTGTAATCGGAAATTGTTTTCAACAGAGTGTCTGGGTAGAGTCTGCAAAATTCTGAGAGTAGATACATTTATCCATGTATTCTTCTTTTGAAAGATTTTCTGAGTAGAAAACTACACGACGAATATTGCCTCATATCCTCATATGCCTCATATCATATCGAGAGGACTAATCAGACTCATTATTTTGTATCTACCTATGGATGAGAACTGCTAAATTCCACACTTTCCATGCTCTACAAAAAATTCAATATTCCTCGAAATATAAGGCAACACTTTATGCACTAAGAATAAACGACTGTAATTGAAAATAATAAGAACCAGAAGTTCGAGTATAAAACTTCTGACTTTTTCAAAATTCCGTAGAATATTCACCAGTAAGAAACTTGAATGTATTGCCGTCAACAAGAAAACCACAAAAAAATCCAGTAGTTCAATTTCCCGTGAGTATTCTACTGAGACAAATTAATAAGAGAAAATTTTTCTGTGTAATGATCTGTTAGGTTAGCTTTATTTAAAGATCCACCATGTGATCAACCAACTTCGAGAGCGTGAAAAAGTATTAAAACAATAATGACACTAATAACTTCTCTTTTAATTTGTTTTAATAAGTATTAAAACAATAATGACACTAATAACTTCTCTTTTAAATAAAATCGTTTGTTTTGTATTCACAAGATGTCTAGTTCAATTTGAAAGATATCCTAGTAGAAATTCATATGAAAAGTGAAGATGTCTTGTATACTTACATACCCCATGTTTCATCTACTCAGATTTTATGAGTGAAAATTGTGAAATTTGTTAAAGCTCTAAACTAACTTCACCGCATTTCATGTAATGGCAATGATAGTGTAATGGCAGGTGTGAAACAGTTTTCAATTATCAGATCAACATTGGTTTTTGATGGTACCTGGAAAAAACACTTATATAAAAAACACCAGACGCAGAAAAACTGAGCAGTAGCTTCACCGAAATGAAAGTCATTTTGAGATAACAAATAAAACAAGAAAAATATTGAAAGATTCAAAAAAATAAAGAAAAGTTCCTGGAGCAAGAAGAATGCATGTATATATAATGTGACAAAATATGTAATTAAAAAATATATTTAAAATAGTTTTAAGATTTAGGTACATCAAATAAATTATAAGATACAACTAGAGGGAAAAAACAAAGGAAAACGTGAAAAGGATCCCAGTTCCTTAGATGAAACTTAAAAACCCGAATGAATATGTGACTGGATATGAACACAAATGAAGTATACCACTTTCTGTTGAAAATTGTCTGATGAAAAGGAATTTTATCCAGAGATTATAATCGGGACAAAATATACTGATTATATAGTTGTAGGATGATGTCGTGATGTTATCCAGAACATTGGATCTGACCTGATAGAGCTTATGAGATTTGATACAATTTTACTAAGATTCAAATTGGTACTGAAACTCCTATAATTTTTCTGCAGTAGAGCTAACACGTATCAATTTTCTGAAATAAATATATATGCGTAGTTGACACCCTATATAGGATTTGATTAATTTTCTCTAATAAACTTATTTCGGTCATTTATTGGTTCGTTTCGTAATTAAACAGAATTCGGCAGTTAACAAGTCTTCCTTTATAATTTTTTCATGTAGTTTCATGTGGAACTATATAATATCAAATCAGTAAGATTAAACGGTCATTTACTGGTGTATTAACCCTAATCAATAATTGGTTCAAATAGTTCCACCCATTATTTTATTGTAAGCTCCACCATACATTATTCAAAATACTTCTTTTAAAATTTTTTTGCTACTCCAGTTAATAGGAATTTGATGAGCACAGTTATTGAAGTCGCCCAAAAATTCAATGCCTCAATTGTAAATTAGCTCTTCTGATCATTTCGGAATTTGTTTAACAAGAAATCAGGTACAGTAATGTAGAAGAATAGTGTTATAAAAGGAAAATGGCACAATTTTGAAATTGTAAATTTCCTTCGTTTTGAAAACATATCGCATGAAAATCAGTTTCATTCATGTGCCCAAAAATCCATTGAACTATTCCATACTCAAACTCCATACTCAAATACCATACACAAATTAAAAATTTCATCTGTGAGAAATTGTTAATTACAACAATTTCATATAATATTCAGTTAACTATTGAGTCTTCTTAGTTTATCAGTCTACGAGTGCCTGCAAGTCTGAGAAGACATAAAATTTGTTACCTAGAAGTAATTGTGGGGGGGGTGATCAAAATTTCATAAGATACAAAAAGAATTGGAATTATTATGTTATCCAAGTATCTTATTTTTTCACTTCTTCAAATGAGTAGTTTGATAGTTTTCAATTATTCCATATTTGTAAATTTTCAGAAATTCTATAGAATAACCAAAAAGTTTTAATATTGTTCCAAAAATGGAACTACCTCAGTCATTGACTCAATAGTTGCCTCGTTGACATATTTTTCCTTAACAATAATGGAAATGTGGAATCCAATTAAAAAAAGTTTGTAAATTTTCAAAGATATAATATTGTGGTTATTATATTTTATATTTTTATTAGAAATAAACTATTCATATTTAAGTAACAGTTCATTGTGAGGTTTTCACTTACCAATTTACAAAACCTCAACAAAAATTTTGCTTTGCAATAGCTTTCTCAAGCTCTTAATTTAACCGACTATGTATCTCTAATGGCTTCCGACTTTCCCTCCTTCACTCTTTATTTTGAACGCACTATATATTTGAATAGTAATGCTTCCAATACTTCAGTATAAAATCGTATAATAGAGCTAAACATACAGGATTCTTCAAAATCAAGACAAAAATCCTGTAGTCCGTCCCTGTCCTGAATCGAAGGAATTGTGATGGTTGTTGAAAGGCGGATAAAATCTTGGTTGGAAGAATAAAATTCAGAGCAAAATACCCTTGAAGTTCCGCATCACAAATTAGTGACAGTTGCCTGTAGGGGGTCTATTCATATTTGCTTAGGAAATTCTATTTTGGGTCAAAAATTCGCACAAGCTGCTCATTCCGGCCGTTGAAGGTGAGAGAAGAAAGGTCTTCTTCCGATTGTTAGAGAAATATTGTAGTTACTCGTGTTCTGATTTATATGAGAAGTGCCTTCTCGTTATTTCTATAGCTTATGACATTTGAGGGATGGGATTTCGAAAAGGAGAAAGCGCCCTATAAATTGGTAGATATCTGAATATCAACAAACTTTTGTATGCTGAATGTGGAATCTCAGATGTGACTTGTTTAATCAAATTCAAAATGAATTATTTTTCCCGTGTACAAAATGATGAAACATATCTGAGTAATGAACTTTTTTATCTTTGTATATATTTCACTGGAATGACTATCATTGAAACGAATTAATTAACGTTCAGTGATAATCTTCGAATTTCGTAGAAAACTGATGATAGTAAATGTTTCTATTGAAAGATGAATTACATATGAGACTACTGAAAAATTTTAAAAGATTGTTGAATTGAATAATATTCGATATGTAGAGTTGGTACCTCTGGCGTAAAATGAATCAATCTATTGAAAATACTTTTCTTACTTTTCTAGTGTGGAAAAAGTGTTTTTGATAGAATTAATATTCATTAGTGGACCTGATAATTCACAGAATTCAATCTTTTTCCAAGCAATCATGAAATGACAGTTAGCATGAGATATCAAACAAACAAAACTAAAAAAATAACAAGTTGTACTTTATGAACAACCTTATGATATTGTTAGTAAATCAAGGGTACAAAAGGTTATTATCAAAAAACTAGCGAACCGCCCCGGCTCCGCACAAGTGCAATGCTGATACTGAATATACGCGTGCGATCGCTGCTAGGGCGAAACGCCGCCTTCGACGCGCTATTCACAGGCATGCGCCGCTGGCTCTCGCCCGGTACCGCCACAAGCACTATGTCTATGCATTTCAAATCTGTAATATCTTCGAAAATATTCATTCGAATGAATTTGAGATACTTATGATTGGATATGGATTAATGCTGTTTTGCTTAAAATCGATTCGTAAAAAAAATAAAAAATGGTTATTGTTGTTTTTTTTAAGAGATAGACATATACAATCGCAGGCTTTTATGAAGACTTTTCAAAGGTGTACAACGATGTAGTACATTTTCTGATATGTCTCATATGGTTTCCAGCGTTTGCAATGTAAACACAAAAAAGTATACGTTATCACATTAGAAACCTCTACAATGATCAATGTTTATCTCTTATATTATGCATGTTATATATGTATAAAACGTTCTCTCTATTAACAAACCTACATCATGAAAATCTTTTGCGTAGTTTCAAAAATCTAACCATGCATAGGGACGCGGGAAGAGACTTTGTTTTATACTTTGTAATAAATAACAGTTAATTATTAAAGCAGATATAAATAATCAGAATGTTCAATCCAATTGATGAACTGTTTTTCCCCTGAATAACGCCAATGAGAGGGATTTGTACAGAAAAGGTGTTTTTCGAAGACCCACGTGATATACCTAATATATTGAATAACAGTTTGAAAAACTAAAGAAATAACCGAAAAATAATTCGAAACTAATTAAAAATTGTATTCAACTTCGATAATAATTCCTAAGGCTTCATGTAACTGATGCCTTTTAATAAGTCTGAAAACAGAATAAACCTATTTACAAAAAAAATTAATTTTGTTATAAAAAAGCGTGGGGTGCTAAATATTCATTGTTAGAAATACTTGGTTAGGATCTACAACAAAATATTTTTTTGTAAATAGATGTATTCTGATTTTAGACTTATTGAAAGTCATTAGTTATATCTAGCCATTTGTTATCGATGTTGAACACAATCTTGAATAAGTTTCGATTAATTTTTCATTTTCTAGTTTGTGTTGCTATTGAAGCGTGTTTTTTTTAGTTTTTTTAACTATTATATATTTTCCACTTTTTAGTTTAGCTTGCTATTTCCACCCCATTTGTTTCAGTATAAAATATATATGCATGCACAGACAGTGTGGTTGTCTCAATTGCTCTCACACAGACTGTGTGTATAAAGTTAGTCAAAATTGAGTCCAAGGAAGTCGGTTATAAATAATATACAAGCGGAGCTAAATATACGCATGTTAAAAATGATCCACGAAATAGAACTGTGTGGTGCTTTGGAGGAGTCAAGAGTTAACGGGGTCGAAGATCAAAACTGTGCACATCGGTTCCAAGGTAATGTTATCATAAATATCTTGTTGAGTATTCGAAGTAATAATTTTGTGAATTGCAGATTCTGCAGAGCATAACATTCTTACATTGCAGAACGCACGTCTTCGTGCATCGTACAAATATGCATCTAGTTCAATGATTCATATTTCGCAGACTATATCTGACTTTGACTTGATATCAAAAAAACACCCTAATTTTTAATCGAAAATTCTTGCATCAAAACATCAGCTTTTTCAAAAAAGTTGGTGTGGTTTCTATTCGTTGAAATCTCTACTTTCTGATGGTGTGAAAAAATAAACATTACTATAGTAAATGTTTTCAGAAAATGTAAAAAATTGAAAAAAACTCGTATTTGAAAATTTTTTCACAATTATTATGTACAATTTCATAAAAAAAATGTGATTGCTGTAATTTTATTCAAATAAAAAGTTTATTCATTAAATTCTAATTACATTTATGTCACAGAAAATCTCATAAAATATAAATATACACGTAAATCGTACTATTGAATTTAGAAACATTGTGATTACGTTATTAATTATAATATTTTTGAAAACGTTAATCTTGTTATTCATAAATATTTTT
>WOGO01004425.1:0-13278 GCA_015342085.1 Leptinotarsa defecta | reverse complement strand
TGTTTTATCTTTGGCGTGTCAAATTGCAGTAAAAATAATATCACCAGCCCTTTCAAAAGAGAAAAAGCAGGATATGATTGGCTGAGAGGATTCCGTCAGCGGCATCCAGATATAGCATCAGCTGAAAGAGGGGAAACTACAACAGCTGTAATTTGTATGTCTACTTTTGTAACTTTTGTACCACCTTTGTTTATCTTTCGAACAGTTCGTATGAAGATGGAACTAACAGATGGCGCACCACCAGGCTCCGCAAGGGCATGTAATTCAACTGGATGGATGAATTTGGAAGTTTTTACCAAATGGTTTGACCATTTTATAAGCTACACGAAACCTTCTGCAGAGAACCCATTTCTGGTTGATTTTAGATGGCCACCTCGAGCTTTCATATTGAAAGTTCGAGAAAATCACGTCACTCGAAAAATGGATGAACAACAATCCCGGCGGGCCAGTAACTGTATTTCAACTGTAACTGTATTGCAAAGATTTTTGGAGACGTCAATTTAAAAGCAGCGGTTCCATTAAATGCCATCAATGAGTTTGTCAAAACTGGGATATTTGTTTTTCAACCCGGATGTGTTTACCGAAGCTGATTTTCTCGCTGCAGCAACAACCGAAATGGAATTTAATGAAGCCTCTGGTGTAACAGAAACGGCTACAACGGTTTCAAACATACAACTACCAGCAACGGATCCCTCACCAGAACCAGAAACCTCCACTTCACACGTCTCTGCAAATTTGCAGAATAAAACAACGTCACCAACTCCCATAAATTATGGGAATTTGTCAATTCGGAGTCCTTTGTCGCCATTGCCATCTATGAGCTACGCACGCATCTCAAGTGTATCGCCATCCATTCTGGAAGATAGCCAATGTGAACCTTTTAATGTTGCACCAGCTCAAATTCATCCTTTACCCAAAATTATCGGTAAAAGAAGCCATCTCACGAGAAAACGAATGGTCACGTCAATCTTAACTAGTACGCCGTACAAAAATTATTTAGCGGAAAAAAGAAATAAAAAGACAGATAAAGATAATAGAACCAATAAAACACAACAAAATGTAAAGAAGAAACATCCTAAAAAGAAACAGAAAGGGAGAAGTGTAGGCAAAGGAATGTTAAAAAAAAGGAAGAATATTGTATCACAGTCATCTGAAGAAGAAGACGTAGAATGTCTTTTCTGTATGCAAACATTTTCGAAAGATGATAGGGGCGAGGGATGGATAAAATGTTGTGTATACCAAAGATGGGGCCATGAAGCTTGTGCAGGGATGGATAGCGATGATCCTGATGAATTCACATGTGAATGGTGTAAAATTACGCCAGGAAAGAGGCGCATAGCACTATAAAATATTTTTTTGAGTTTCATTTGTATTTGTTTACTAGATTATCTGTTTTAGAAGATGTGTTATTTACCTACTTTAGAAGAGTATATAATTTTGTTGAACCTTTACTTAACCACAGATCTCATAAATGTCATGATTGTTTCCTTATTTAATTATTATGGGGACCGACTGACTTGATTCAAGATGTAAACCCTGATTATGACTTTATTTAGGTAATTCTACCATAACCTATGACAATCTCAAATTGAGGGGGGTGACATGATCCTGGGATCATCTTGCTCCTACCGCAGAGATCATCTTGGTGTACAAGATGGTCCTTTCATAACGTTTTGAAATATGGTGTTTATAATAATAAAACATCATAAAATATATATTTTGAGTATGAAAACAATTAGATAGATTAATTTACAATGGATAAATGTATTTATATCTGCAATAAGTCGAATATCCTTTAAATTAGAAGCATTTTCCCTTAAGTGAATCATCCCGTACACCTTTCTCCTATTTTACACCTTTCTAGCAAATGTCTCAGAAGCATCATAGTACATGATGGGTTTACATATCCATGTAAATTGTTAACTTTTTGAGTTACTGCATTCTATATAATTTACCTGCCTAATTTTTAAGTATCTATGAAGAATAATTATTATTTTTAAATCCAGTTTTTGTACGTGGAAGTTATACATGAGAAGAGATGACTGGAAAACTATTTCGATGTTAGTGAATTTTAATTCGTCAGATGTGGTAAAATGTTTGGTTATTTCGTAGTGCTCAGTATATTCATGCAAAAAAATAAACAGTACCAATATACCAATAACGCGGCAAGAAATTATCACACTTGTAACTCCTTAGTAACAAGAAATCATAGATTTGAATCCTGAAAAGATCTACTATTTTTAGGAGACAATCGTTTTTTGTGTTTTTGATAATTCAATGTTGAGAAGTGTCCAGATTCTTTTACTTTTATTTCTTCAAAAAAAAAAAAAAGTTGAATAAACACTTAACTTTGCTTCAATTTATATGACCACTATACAATTTTGATGTATACAGGGCGAGTCAGAATAAGACTGACAAACTCCTACAGACTACAGATTCCTCACCTCATTTCGAAATGAAAAATTTCTATTGAGGTATGTCCTAAAATGCAAAAGTACGAAATAATTTTTTTCTTCTGAAACACTTGGGGAAGAAAAGTTCAAACTTGGTGTACTGATCAAGGTTTATCAACGTACACTTGTTTAAATGTACGTGCAATACGTGCAATTTCTTGTCCATAGACTGCTCACATTTCCATTGAGCAAAGAAAGGTATGAGAGTGAGAAAAAAAGTTGTTTGAGAGGTGGCTGAAAGCAACGGGTATCTATCAAATATAGTGGATAAATAATTCAGAAAACAAAAATTCAAGAACTATCTTTGTAATGCCTTTGTAATGAATTCATAATTCATAGTGTTTCTATATGAACCCAAATACACCAATGAACTGGTAAGAACTTTCAAAAATTGAGTGGCTTTCAAAACTACACGTACCTACACTTCAACAAGTGTTGGGCAGTCCTAAAGACAAGACGTTGGAAAAAGAAAAGTCTGAGATTTACAAAATAAACTGCGAGGATTGTGATAAGAAAATATGTTGGTCAAACCAAAAGGACTATATTAGCTCGCTACAAGGAACATGTTTCGCATGTTCAGTTTCATAGACTGGAGAAATCTAGTGTTACTCAATATGTCATAGAGAACGACCATATCATAAGTGAGAAATGTTTAAAATTGTTGAGACCGGTACGTGACAACAGGTTTCTGGATGCCTTCAAAAGCTTGGAAATCGAAAAGTGTGGAATAACTTCTATGAATAGCGTAATATTTCTAAATAAATAAAATAAATATTAGAGATGATCACTAACATAGAGGAAATACATAACAAATGAAAGGTATTGAAAACAGGTAGTTTAGCATAGGATCAATAACGGGTAGTAGTTATATAATACTAACCGATGTAGTTGTACTATGTACCGATGTAGTGATACTAACAGGTATGAGTTACGCCACTTATAAAAATACTAACATAGTAGTAAAATTTAGTCACAATGATTTCCTCAGGACGCTAACTTGCTTAGCGAAACGCACGTCGAGAGACCGTAATTTTTGTTCTGGTGTTAGAAAAGTGTTTCAATAGGTCATTTGTTGTCTTCCTGGGCTCAACAGTACACTGATCAAATTGCAACCCCACCTTTCCCTTTTCCTTTCCCCCCTGGCTCCCACATGTGGGAGAATGATTTTGTATTGTACATAGTGTAAATGAATTTTCGTTAGGTTTGTAATCTTAATAGGAATTAAAGATTTTTGGTTTGGTTATTAGCACATTTTCTGAGTGCTCTTTCAGGACAAATGGTAGGAGTAAAACTCTGTCAAACTCCGAAAACATGTTTCAGTCCGTAGCAGGGAAAGCTGCTCTGCTGTTTCATCATTAAGTAATGCACTTGATTTGAAATTGTTCAATAAACTTCCAAATGAAATGAAAAATACGAGTCACAGAAAACTAAAATATCTAAAGTTTTTCACTAGCAGCTCAAGTTTCTCAACTTCTGAGAGTTGTCGTTCGTATGGAGGCGACGGCTGATTAACGAAAAAACATATTTTTTTTAACTGTATTGCTACAACATGTAGGTAAATTAATCATACCTATCTGCTTAAACTTCTGGTTTCTCTTCATGTTTTAGTTACATCTATTTGCAATTTCTATGTACCATATTTGTATTATTGTTATCATGTTTGTAATATTAGCATTTCTATTAATACCGTTTTTTATCATGTTTATTAACATTGTGATTTCACCCTATCATTATGTATGTACATGTATTATGACGTGCTACAAATGTTTTCTATACAGGGTGTTCCATCTCAGACGAGCCACCATCCCGTATATTTCGTATCCCATAGTGAGTGAAAAAATTTCCCGAAACACGTCGAATGATTTTGTTTGGGGGACATCTTTTAACGAGCAACCTCCTAATAGGGGGCTCTTCAACCCCTCAAACTTGAATAGGGTACAGGGGTTGAGTGATACCTTATTTGAAAGGTCTTGGAAGCCTCGTTACAACGGTGTATGAAAAACGTAAATTTGATGAACCGTTTCCGCCAAAAATCTATTTTTCAGCTCGAATGAGCCATCTTGAATAATTTGGTTGTTTTTACAATATACAAACTCATTTCAATTAAGCCCTTTTCACAAACTCAAACAATCGTCAAAAAATTACATTCTTGAAAAATTTAATTGTGTTATCATCATGCTTACAATCAAAAAAATCAAATCTGCGTGTTTAAATCCAATGTTGAAATTTTCCTTCACTGACTTCCATATAATAATACGTTCTCTCAAACCAATTAATAAAAAAAACAGCAAAATATTTCCTTATCTTGCCTTAATTTTTTTGTGGTTAGAAGAATTGAAATCGATCTTTCGAGTTATTACATTGCTGATTTGTTTAAAATTTCAAAAAATACGGTGTACACATCGCAAGAACGTGTTGAGCTGGTTAGCCTTCATTACCAAAAACAAAATTGATCCGGATCGACTGCAAGGATTTTAACCAAAACCATACTGAACGTAGCGTTCGCCATAAGTACGTACTGGAATTGATTTCAAAATTTATGGAAACGGGTTCAGTAATGGGTAACAAAAGGGCACCCATTGGAATTATGAAATACGCAATCTGTACGACAACTTTCTGCAGTTTCCGGTATTAGTCAATCTAACGTTTTCAGAATTTCACACAGACACAAGCCTTTGGGATCAAAGGCAAGAGTTTTGCGAAATTATGGCCGAGCGTATCAACAATAACCCATATTTCTTGTACAGCGTTTGCTTTTCTAACGAATGCACTTTTTTACTGAATGGAGAAGTTAACCGGCATAACTGTAGAATTTGGAGCGATTCAAATCCTCATGTATTTCGAGAAACTCACACAGAACATTCAGAAAAGCTAAACGCTTGGGTAATAATTTTGGGAGACCAGCTAATTGGACCTCTGTTTATTCCTGGTAATTTAACTGGCGAACGTTATCTTGAAATGCTGGAAAATGCGATTGATCCGTTAATAACTGAACAATTAGAAAACGATCCTTCACTACTCAAACAACAATTGCATTTCCAACAAGACGGAGCTCCTCCGCACTACGCCGCACCAGTTCGCCAATACATCAATTTGCAATACTCCGATCGTTGGAATGGAAGAAGAAGTCCTATGGAGTGACCTACTCGATCTCCTGACCTAAACCCTCTGGGCTTCCTGTGGGGACATCTCAAGTTCAAGATTGAAAATTTGGACAAACTACGCCAAAGAATTGTGAATGAGTGTCGTCAAATAACTCCAATTATGCTGAACCATGTCAGAGACGGTTTTCAATCAAGATTGTATTATTGTATGGGAGGCAATGGAGGACAATTTGAACATTTGATTTAAACACGCAGATTTGAGTTTTTTATTGTAAGCATGATGATAAAACAATTCAATTTTTTCAAGAATGTGATGTTTTGAAGATTGTTCAAGTTTGTAAAAAGGGCTTAATAAAAATGGGCTTGTACATGTAAAAATAACCAATTTATTCAAGGTGGCTCATTCGAGCTGCAAAATAGATTTTTGATGAAAACGGTTCATCAAATTTACATTTTTCATACACCGTTGTGAAGAGGCTTCCAAGGCCTTTCAAATAAAGTATCACTCAACCCCTCTACCCTATTCAAGTTTGAGGGGTTGAAGAGCCCCCTATTACGAGGTTGCTCCTTCAAGCCTAAAATATACGTCAAATGATGTCCCCCCACAACAAAATCATTCGACGTGTTTCGGGAATTTTCTCCACGCACTATGGGATAAAAAATATACGAGGTGGCTTGTCTGAGATGGAACACCCTGTATGTCTATTTATATTGTGAGTCATAACTATTGTATTGTACTGTATGTATATTTTTTTATATTTCCAGTATGACGTACCTAAGCAAATTTTGTTATTTGCAGATATTTTCGAATGTAACAGAAATTGTTATTTGAGGCCAATAAATTTCTTTATTTCTTAATGATGATTTTTTTCAGACTGATATCGAGTATTTCTTCTAGTCAATGATCATGATTACTGAATTACGACTCATCCGAAAAAAAAATAACTGAAAAGTCTGTCCAAATTTGGTTGAAATCTATGCGCACTATTGAATATTTCTTGAAGTGTTTTTTCACTCAATGTTAGTGTATTCAGGATCTACATTATAATCATATATGACCTACGTCAAAGAAATTGTTTTATCCATCCCTACCAGCACCAAAAATATTATTTCATTTTCTTTAGATGATAGTACCAGGTCAGCCACCACTAATATTCTCCTCCTGAACTGACTCACTCTCCTGGACACTTGAAATAGTTTTTCGTCTTCAGAGTACAAGCAACGAACATCAACTTTATCATTCAGACATCCGGAAAGTGATTTTTCACCATTTTTAATACAATGTGTCCACTTTATATAAACCAAATAATCAATAGTCCAATTGAGGAACCATTAGAAAATATTGAATGGTCGAACGATTTTTATGTTATCTGAGTTCTGTTATAGATTAACACCTCGACACGTGTTTCGATCACCAAGTGATCATCTTCAAGAGGAAGAATAAACTGTTCAATCTTCCTCTTGAAGATGATCACTTGGTGATCGAAACACGTGTCGAGGTGTTAACGATTTGGTGTTGGTAAACAACTCCAGTGATATTCATTACTACAACAAAGGTTCCATACAGTGCATCATAAATTGATAAGGTTGATTTGAATAATCTAAAATTGTCCAAATTGTCAAGAAAAATCACCTAATGCAAAATTGACTTCTAAAATATCAAGTATTATATATCATTGATTTCAAATAATTATGACGTTGCCCAAAATTTTCAAATGTAAACAATGTTTCTTTCAAAAATTGCGAAAGAAAAATGTCGATGAGCCAAGAAGTAACTTTCAGCAAACTCATTCGATGAGCTGAGTTTTCAAAAAACTGAAGAGGATCAAGTGGAAGAGCAATTGAATGATTACTTGTCAGCATCATGTAAATTGAACTTCGCCTTTTATATTCATATAATAAATGAACTGTTCCTGATTAATTTCCTTTAAATGTATTAGAAGATAATAAAGACGATATTATTATTATTAAGTATTCAAAAAAAACATGGGAAATAATGTATAAATGAGAAAAAATCATCAATCAAAAAAATGTTCATTCATTTAATGCAAAAATCGATAAATACCACGTAATCTTCTGTCAGCCACATAATTGTAAATATAAAATGATATCACATTACCCACACTGTACGTGTCAATAATCATGAAATACGATCGATGTATATAGTTTGTTAAAGGTAATAAATATTACAGGCTTAAGAAACATCAAGTAAATAATGAGCTTTGCACAACATTAAAAATTCAAATCACACCTTATTTGGAATGTGGTGGTAATCCCTGTTTTAGTACTCGACAAAAAAAATGAATTCTAATATCTTCCGGTTATGAATAACGGTATGTTTCGCCATTGTAAATGTCTAGTATTACATCCACGCCAATATATCGCACGAAAATTACACAAGCGCGGTTATCACACGTAGTAATTTTCACTTATAAGCTATCAATCTCCTGCTTCGAATGAAAATATGGTTTGCGATAACTCCTACAAAAACAAAACACTGATGAGATAGATACGTACGTGAATAAAACAAAACTGTAAATGGAAATCATTGCAAATAAGGACCCCTTCGGTATAACAAGAGCTAGTATGTATTTTCTTCCTTACAACCTTGTATCAACTATTTTCGACAATTTACCAAAATTTATGATTTTTCCATATACCTATTTCGTTTAATATACATAACCGTCGAATCTTTGCTTTGCAACAGACTACCGTGGGGCCCATGTTTATCTCCTGATGATGCTTACTTGGTTAGCAAATCGCGCGTCTAGAGACCGGCAATGACAGGCGTCCATTGTTTTTTCTCGAGTTGAATCGACTATCAATTCGAGAACCAAATCGAAGACCAATTCGAGGACCAAGTTGAGATCCTATCTCGTAGTCCGCATCGGAACCTTAAAACTTTTTGGGGAAACGTCATCCTAATTCGAGGTCCAATCTCGATACGAAATCGCCGATGATATTCGACAAAACAACCACCGACCCCATCACAATTCCTTCCAATACCTCACGTTGGTTTCGAGGCTAACGACCAAGCCGACCACGCCGACGACCTAAGTTCAATTCTCCGATAATTTTTCCCGCCGGTGGCCACTGGCACTACGTGAGTGGCTAGGTGGCCATGAAGAAAGATATTCGTGCTTCTTTCAGCTACTTGAGAACAGCCCAACTTGTCCAACTCTTCCAATTCTGCGCAAAACCCTACAACCTCATGAACTTATTGTATTTTCTCCATGATTTCCATTACACTCATTCCAATAATCTTGTTCTCTATTCCTAACTGGATGTCTATCATTTTCTTCTGAACATAATTTGCATTGTCCGTGAATTGTTTGCCATCTGTGATCCAATGCATTATATTCGCATAAAATATGAAGAGCAGTCTCTGACCTTTCATTGCATTGCATGCAGCTGAGGTGATCTCTCAATGCACAGTGTCCAGTAAGTAGCTCTATATGTAATTCTGAGCCAGTCTTTGTTTTGTTGAAGAAGATCCCAAGTTGTTTTCTCGAACGGTACTTTTGTGAAGTGTTCCCGGTTATTATTTCCGGTACTCTTTAAGTTTCTTATAAACCCAATTCCCAATCTGATTGTATACCGAAGATTTTGGTACCTCAACAGCCGGTTCGGGTCCTAGACAATGCTCCATGTTTTGCAGGTTCATCAGCTTTTTGACATTTGATCGAACGCAAAGTTCAATGAAACGTCAACGTTTTGCTCACTGTTTTCTTAGACTACCGGGGTGTAGTCCATCAGGAGTTCTTGCTTCATTGACGTATGGTTATTGAGGAGTATTATCTTGAAGTTACGCGTCGCTTGTGAAAAGCAATAATAAGAAAACGGCCAATATTGTGATGAAATAATATATGAACTTGCATCACGATAATGCACCTGCTCACTCGTCATTTTTTGTTCGTCATTGTTTGCCAAAAACAAAACCTTAATCATGCCTCAGCCTCCTTATTCACCGGATTTGGCTTTCTGCCACTTTTTTCTGTTCCCAAAATTGAGGAGACCCATAAAAAGATGAAGTTTTGCGAAGATTGAGGAGATAAAAACCGAATCGCTCAAGGACATACCAAAAAGTGCATATCAGCGTTTCGAGGATAGGAAAAAAACGCTAGCACAAGTATATTATATCTGAAGGGGATCATTGTGCATTGACCAAGTGTATAACAGATATGTAAGTTTTTCCCCGCACAGTGAATTCCAGTACCCGTTCAGTTCGGATTCGGTTGGGTTTTTGACCCATATCACTCCCAGATATATATCCTCTTTCAATAGTTATATATTTTGCTCACTTTGCTAACTCAGGACTGTTCTTCAAGGACAGTTGAGTCAAACAACGCATTCGTGGGTAATGAGACCGAAGGCAGGTCGAAACAGCGCTGTCTGTTGATAAATCAAAAATAAAGTAGTTTTATCTGGTTTTATTATATTGAGAGCTGCAGAAAAAACAGAAAGCGACTCCTTATTTGGCAGTCGATGCCATAGTAGCAAGTTTGATTGTTTTAGACGCTTTATATTGGCGTCACCTGTATGTATATATGTATGTATGTTTGTTTGCATGTATATTTGTTTGTAACTCTAAAGCTCGGGATCTGTATTGACAAAATTATCGGCATTATTGCTTGATCTATTCACGGACAGATGGCCCTGTACGTAACCTCATTGATATTTCTTGATCTACTCGCGGGCAGATGGCACTGTACATAACTATCAATTATTGTTTGATCTATTTGCGAGCAGATGACGCTGTATGTAACTATCAATTATTGCTTGAGCTATTCGCGGGCAAATGGCGCTATACGTAACCTCCTTGATATGTTGTTCAAAAGAAAATCAGAATAAAAACCTATTTTGAGAATTAAAAGTGTTAGCGAAATTTTGTACTACAGATGAAATATTTAAATATTTTCAATTACCCGTGCTTCAGTACAGAAAAATGTTTTGAACGAAACGAAAGATACATTTCAAAATCTATTTCGATTATTTGAAAGCAAATCAGAATATGGATTTCAACATTGAAAACTTCATCGCAAATTGTACACCTAAATATTACCTCAAATATTTCAAAAAATCTAAAAATCAGAATTGAGGTGCTTGACATACATATTAAAACAAAAGATTGTTTTTTGAAATTATTACTGCAAATTTGCTCTTTACTTCGAATAAAATTTTACAACTGTCCGCCCTCTGTTGAACCCTTACTGCATCTCAGTATTACTATAGAATTTAAGACCTCAAACTTTATTATGTTGTTTGAGAGGAATTTTACATTCGTGCGCCGTCTGATTTATAATAGATTTATAATAGGTACTAGTGACAAGAACTTAAAATAAAATTATTTTTGACAATAAATCGGACTAAAACGTGAAAAATAAATATAGTTAAAAAAACTGAAAAACACGCTTTTGAAGGACATCGAACTAAAAGGTTGAGAATATTTTTTTTAATAAGCTTAAAACAATAATGAACTAAAAATACTAGTATTATTGTGAAAAGAGCGTGGGCGCTTTGTACCATATTTTTGTATATCAAGCGCCCGTCAGTTTTTTAACAATAATACCAGTATTTTTCGTTCGTTATTGTTTCAAGCTTATTTAAAAAAAATATTTTTAACTTTTTAGTTCGATGTCCTTCAAAAGCGTTTTTTTTTCAGTTTTTTTAAACTATATTTATTTATCACCTAGATGACCCAAAAACCGTTTGCAGTCTTCTAAATTTGTAGAATTTATTTAATTAGTAGTAAACGTTTTGATATGGACGACACTGTTAGTTTTTTCTGCACTGTTAGTTTTAGTTGAATCTAGTTGTCGCAGAACAAAAAGTGGATAGTTGGCCACTGTCACTTCTTTACGAATTATTATTCAGTCATTCTTGTTCACTGTGTCCCAACATTGTTTATTCTACTGAAGAGAGAATAGAAATTACGAATACGAATCATCCAGACCACAACGTGAGCCATCAATACGTTAAACAGAACAGATAATTGTTCGGGAATGCTGATTTCTGACTACGGACATCTTCAATAATGTAAGGAACGCTTTCGAAAGTAGACTGTATCATTCTATGGAACTAGATGGGGGTTATTTTGAACACTTTATCCGTTGATTGTGTTGCTATTGATGTAACTTTTGTTGATTTCGTCAATAAAATGAGCGACAGCAAATTTTCTGTTTTTTCTCAAACACAACGTTCAACATTCAATTTCGCAATAACAAATGAAATCATTTCGAAAACAATTACAGAAGTAATAGAGCAATTAACAACCTTCCAAATCAAGTATCACTCTACTCCCCAAACCATTGAAAAAAATAGAGGAGTAGTTGCTGAACGCTGAGGGGGAAGTTTCGGATATGATTTCCATATCAGAATAAGTCCCCCTAAAAATAAAAATTGATTAGATTACATGTCCTTTTCTGACTTACAGGGGGGTCAAGTTTTTGTTGGAACACCCTGTATTACCTAAAGTATTACAGATTGGGAGGCACTATCATCTTATTTACACCAGTTATGCGGATACTTGAAAATGAAACTCAAGGAAAGAAATATTCTAGTATCAACACATAATGTCCAGGTAGCTCTCATTAATATATTTACTGAGATCCAACAACTTTTGAAAAAATTATATTTTTTCTGTCTACCATTATTTTTTTATGTCAACAAATATTCCACAGCACTAATAAAATAAAGTATGGTTTAGTGTGTCCGGGATAAAATAAATAAATCAGACTTCAGAAATGTCAGAATGGAACCCACACAATATCATTCATTTCAAGAAGTACATTGAATTGCAAATATCCCCAAGTGTTCAATCAAACATCTCTTTGGAAATAGCGCCAATTACTATGCGGTATTTTCTTCCATTTTAATTATACATCACTTCTCAGAAATGCTGATATAATTTTTTAAATAACTGTAAACAAGGTCAGATGTAGATTCTGTAATGCATGCTTATATAAATCATGGGAAATATGTTCATGTATCATTGATGAAAGGCTGTAAATAACACCATGGAACAGTCTTACCCACGACACGGATGGCCTCAAAATGTCCAAATTTACAAGAAATTCTCCGTTTCATTTGTTAACATATAATAATACCTTTCCATCACTGAATAATATCGCGTTAATATTATAAACAGGAAAATTCTGCAGAAATAATGAATCGAGTTTATTCAGATCTTTAAAAAGATTAAATTTTATTATAAAACCGCCTGAGGAAGAGAATCAGCGGCCAATTCACATAATTTACAATGTTGAAATTTTATTATACAAGGTGTTTCGTGACGACGTTCATGGATACATATATCTGTAGAAAGAGGTGTTTGCAATAGTTGAATTGATCTGAGATTTTCCTTTATTTTTGAAGGTTATATCCTGAATGAACCAAATTAAATCGGGTAAATTTCGATAAGCAATTGACTTGAAAGTGTAAATACGCTCTCAACTGGAGAAAGCGGGTTGGCTGTCCTTGTTTATCTTTCACTGCCTGAACTACTATGCATGCTGTCAGGTGTAGCTTACGTGCAAAAATCCTCATATGGGAAGGTTGTCGCGGGTATCAAGGTGGGAGTCTTGCACCTTGACCATCAGACTACCTTATTAACGATGAAACAGCAGAGCATATACTTTGTGCCTGCCCCGCTGTGGACCGAATCAGGTTTTTAGAGTTCGGCAGAGCCGCACTCTTACCATCTGACCTGAAAGACCACTCAC
>WOGO01004424.1:0-13279 GCA_015342085.1 Leptinotarsa defecta | reverse complement strand
TTAGGGTACATAAAAAGTTCAGTTTTTTTGGCAGATATGTGTGATGATTTTTGTAAGTATATTGTTGTACAATAAATATCTTACTTTTTATTCGTGTTTCGTTTATTGATGGGTAGCAGCACTACATATATGTTAGGTAGTGCTGCGTTTAATTACCCACTGTTATCGTTGTACCATCTTTTGGTAGATGGCGCCAACATTCACTTTCCGAAATGAAATACTTTTTTTGTTAATTTTTTTTTCATTTATCAAAAATTAGTTGGTTTCAGAATGGATATCAAAAATTACTCATCTCAGTTGATTGCTTACATTTTCAAATGGTCACTTCTTTTTCTAGAACATTCAAAAGATTCAGAGAGAGAATTGGTTTGAGTTTTTCCCTTGTCTAGGTGAGAAATTGTTGTTGAAGTAGAATTTATGATTTGTTAACTAGGTTAGTGATCCAATATTTTTTCTGAAAAAGGGGTAACAGGATCAATATTTAAAAACAAAAACAATTGTATTCTTGTATGTATGATTTGTATCTGCATTTTTTTCTATGAAACTGAATCTGATTCCAGAAACCTCTGACACCAACTTTGGAATGGAGCAAATGTTTTCGATCATTTTTCTCACAACTTGCAAAATCGTTTTATACAATAGGAAAACGAACTCTGCCGAAGAGATACAAAGAGAACTTCAGTAGACATTCAGGTCAATTAGCCGCAAGAGTTCAACTCAGTCTTGAATAAGATAGGCCCAATTATTTGTTGAACGTGGTCAATTGGTGAAAGCAGACATTCTACTCATGAGGACACCTAAAACTAGGCAGCTGTACCAGAGAAAAGTTTCTCCTATAGTTTCTCCTACACATAAATAATATTGTTCATATCGTTATCAACCAAAACCAAATTAGAAAGTCACATTTGATTGTCTGAGTGTACAAAAATTGTTAGGGAATTTCAGGACGATGATGTTCAACGTCGAAATGTAATATTTTTTTGCAATAAAATTGTGACCATTATGCATCACTTGTTTATTGAAAATTGAGAGAATTCGTCGAGTGAAAATACTGGTGGAAACTTTGGGAAAAAATACTGCTCTCAAATCGACAGGATATTTTTCGTAATGCTCCATCTTTCAATATTCCCATGTCATACTCGAAAATCTCGTGATTATCATTAAAATTCATGGTTGATACGGGCTACATAAAACTCATAATTGATGAATGATGATACCATACCAATACTTCAATAAAATCTCCAAATAATCAACTTGTGACAACTTCGAACAATAAACGATAAATCTAACTATCTGATTGCGCCGAATAAATCCATATGAAATAAAGACATATAATGTGGCCACACTAGAATGCTAGTTATAATTGTCATAACAATTCATGTTTCCTTTTCGAGTTGCACTGGAACTCCGAAAGCTAGCTTGAATAGTGGTTGAATATGACGAGCTTTACTTTTCATCAATGACTGCGGTTTGATTTTAAATTCGCAAAAGAGAATGTAATATCACGCATACTCTCTATAAATAATTCAAATTCAGAGAGATATCATGTAAGTGACGAAAAACTACGTGAGCATAGTTACAAATGATATCATTTTTCATTTCAGTTAGAATATAAATCCAGAATGAGAGAAGAATGCACAAATATGCTACTCGAACCATCAGATGGTGAAACGGGCCAATTTAATTTGTATTTGAGCTTTCCAAAACTTTGCAACCAATGTATTGCCATTTATGTGTACCTAATTCCATTGCAAATGGTCCATTAAAGTCAGCTTGACAAATTGAACGAATTCTTGGAGAGCCAGATGTGTTTCTTGGGAGGGGAAATGTAATGCTCGCACAAATGAATCGGATAGCAAGTCTGGAAATATATTTATAAAAGTGTTGAAGAACTTTTTGGTAAGCAGGAAGTTAAAATATGAACTCTTACCAAACTATATTTCCGATATTTTGATAGATATTACAGTTATCTTCACAAAAGTTTCGAAGTGTTAATGACTTAGACTTACTTAATGGTTAGACTTACAACTTTTTGAGGATGTTTCATACGATGGTTATGTAAAATATTTTACATATCAATATATATGTATCAATTTTGCATGAATATAATATGTTAAGACAACGATAAAGATAAAATGAATACAACAATAAAAATTAATTGGCGCTCCGGGGCGACTTCAATAATTCCAGTGGCGCATTTGCTTTTTCAGCTACAGGAAAACCCGGAGAAACCTGCAGCACCACATCATATGAATATCTGGATCTGCCAATGTCCTCTCTTTCATAAAACAAAATGTAGGGGATCTCTAAAGTATATTCTATGAAATAATTACGGAAAAAATGTTTCCCATGGATTTTCGATTATCCAAGTGTCCAGAAGGTATGTACATTTTTTTTCTTAATATTGATATTTAATAGGTTAAAATAATTTTTATTGTTCAAAGGTCCGTATTGGTCAGCGCGTACGGGAAGCGTATCGCTCGCGTTTAGCTCTATTTTCGCCTCTAAATTAAAATTATAAATCAAGGATATTTTTTCAAATTTCGGATATTCGCAAAAAAACAAAACTCCTCCTTTTATACAAATATGTTTATAACTGTTGCAGTTTTTTCGAGCACCTCTTGAAATTTTTTGAAAAGTTTCTAGAGGTCATTCTGAATCGAATAAGCTCTGGATCATAATTTTTGGTGTCCTTGGACAGACGTTTCAATAAAAGGAACTTGTGACCCAGACCAGTAGTCTATACCTGCCTGTTGGTCATACCGATTTCTTGACTGTCGGGGAATCACTTCAGTTTATTTATGATCTGACTGAGCTGTAAATAACAGCATATTCGTTCAGAAAACCATTCATGGAAATACCTCCGTTTGTGGACCTTTCAGATATTTGAGCTGAGGTCGCTAAAGTGCTATCGAATGTATACTCGTTAATCAAAATTGTTGAAGGTTTAAAAAAGGAGGTTTATTGAAGAATCCCTTTCGTGAGCAACGAAATGATTTTGCATTCAACACCTTTTTCTTCTGCTGTCATTGTTTCATTCACATTGTGCACTGTATCCATTTTTATTGTCTATATCATGTAGGTATGATCTATTTCCACTGCAGAACATATACTATGTACGAAAAAGAGGTGATTCAACATTTGAATATTGTCTATTTTTCATTGTCTTTCAGCGCGTTTTCTTGATCAGGCTTTTTTATAATCCAGATAGGTAAAATATTTTTTAAATAAATAACCCATACTGTTTTCCTCATGTTTAAAAGAAGAGTTCAGTCAGAGTAAAAGTGCACATTCACATATGTTGGTACATGCTCAAAACAACAGATTGGAATAACGACATGTCATCATTTGTTTATTCATCGAAAGTGAATCTCGAAAAAGTGATTTGATCTTTCCCAATTAGTTACAATGAGGTTGAATAATAAATATCAAAGTTAAGCGAATGCTTCACGGTATATGAATAGAATGGATATGTTTGCATAATGTGCTATGTTACAAGAAGGACATTTCGTGTTTTCGTAATTTTTTTTGTTCTTTAAGGTCTTCTAGCAGCTATGTCGACATGTATGATGAAAGGAAACGGAATTTAAATTTGTAGTGAAACAATAAATAACACAATGTTCTCATGTGAACGACTATTCAATTAATTAAGCATGATATACGGGGCGTTTCGTAACTGAGCATGGACATGAAATATAAGAAAAATCAGCAGTTGAATATTGCCTGGAAATGTATCAGTAAACAGTGGGTTTTCACTCATGTATGACACAAAAAACACAATTTTCAAATGAAAATCCTCCACTGACAAAATAAATAGTTATCAATGATGATACAAGGTTGGTATTTTCGACTGAATCCTTCCTTAAAATTCATAGAAACAAGCTCTGAGTCAGGTCTATTCTATTTCTAAGGAAGATAATAAGTATTATATAACATTAACTAACTTTGATGAACCCTCTAATGATATTTATCGTTTATTGAGAAACGAAGATTTGGACGTAGTCTACAGAACAAATGATAACTTGAGCAAATAAATTGATAATAATGAAGACAAGTTTAGTGTCGAATACATCGGAAGTATTCATTATCATCAAGATTTGCAATGTTTTTATTATTGAAGAAAACTTAGCGATACTAAAAGCGATACTAAGAAAATAGAAGTTATTTGAATGGAAAGCCAGTTCGATATTTGCAAATCATATCTTGGAAAAGGGAACAATCGCGATTGCATTCTGAATTCTGAAATGCTCCGAAATAAATTGACCCCATTGACTAGTCAATGACTAATTAGATTTCAATAATTTCTTTTCGTTGGATTTATTTGATGAAGATGTAATTGGTAATTAAATCTAAGTTGAGGTATTATATGTCCAGTTTGATAAGTTTGTTCTTAAAACGGTGAAAATCTATTATGAAAGAGATTTATTGATTATGAATTTGCCGGGTAGTATTATTCATTAGGATTCAATTACTGTATTACATAAAAGCACGAAATATAAATTGAACTATGCAATAGCTTCCTTAAGAGTAAACGCTTGAGGAAGCTATCGCATAGCAAAACCCGTGTCGCGGTTTTTGTAAAACCCTTTAAAGTGTTTCAATTTCAAAACGATTGTTTATAGTACGAACTGAATCGGAAAATTGATTTTCGTGTGAATAAATGTTCATGTGGAACTATTTTCTTTTATGTGATTCAATTATCACGTGGAAGTAGTTATTTCGGAAAACTTTTTTGTTTCAGTACGTACCTAAACGAAACTTATTTGTATAATCTACATATCTTTATATTAAGGTTATATGGTTTTTATATTCTTTTTAAAATTTTTATACAATGCCAAAAAGTTTCTTCTCAAATTTTCAGAACTCGTCTGAGACCAACAAACTCCTATAAGGCTACAGGATCAGGAATATCATAGTAAATGATACGCAATAAAATGAAGAGAAACCATAAGTGTCACCAAAGAAAATCACGAAAATATGCGAAAACTGTATTCCGAATAGCTCTGTGAAAATAGATCTACGATTCGACTTGCTATTGCTGAGGCGAGAGGTTGATAATGGAAACTTAAACTGAATTCTCGGAAAACATCCTGTATATGTATTTATGTAATGTATACTATCGAATGTGACATCTGGATATTGTATACTTTTGATATCTACAGAAGTATACATCTCAACAAATGATTTTTTTGGGGTTTTGAGAACGAAAAAAGATTAGTTTCATCTCAAGAAAGTTGGGTATATAAATTTTATTTTTTCCATAGTTTATTGAATCTGCAAACTATTGTGAATTTGTAAACTATTATTAAATTATCTGTTGACAATTTGCTGAATTGCAAAAATTATTAAAAGTCAGTGAAAGGGGTCCTTTTTCAAATTCCTCCAAATTACCACTTCGCAAACTATCTAAGAGCGCAGTACTATTTTACAAAAAAGTGTTTCAATTAAAATTTCTATTATCCCATTAAACAGCAATCCTGATGTGCGAAATCACTTAGTCACAAACATTTGAACGGGACAAAACACAACTGACACTGTTCCGTATTTCAGAAACTGCTTCGTTTCACGTTTTTATTTCCGCAAAGCACTTACTTTTTCGATGTATCCGTTTGAAGAGTGCACTAAAACAAACGTTGATCGTCTACTGTTACCGGTTTGCATTTCAGGGTTCATTTTATATGGAGAATGTAATTCTTGTAAATCGGTTCAATGTTGCCACACGACAATGTCATGTGAAGTATTCGATATTTTTACTGCAAGGTGAAACTATGTCTATTACTAATTAAATCAATATTTTCAAAGAAACGAAAGGAAGCGGAACAACCTATACCATTTGAGAGAAAATGAATAATTCATGATTGAAAATTGAAGAATCAAACAATATTTATGTTTGAAACTCACGTAAAATATTGATTTTTTGAAGAATTGAGTGGATAGCCTTCCACGAGCTCAAAAATTAATCTATATCGATAGAAAATCTTCGCAAGTGAAATGCAAAGCAACCTGAACAATTCATTTAAAAAACTAATGTAACTTGAAAAAACGAAATTATTATTACCGATCAAATAATTGAAAATATAAATCGGTTCAACCGGTATAGATTTCATAGGATCAAAAGTCAAAAATTTCGGATGGAAACCTCTACATATTCCTATGATTCATTTGGAAGATTCTGCAATTATATTTCCAATAATATAACACAAGTGACCACTTACAAATGAAAATGGCAATATAGAATAGAATAAAATACAATTTATTGTTAGCCCACCAAATTATAGTACTTTATGATATTATAGAAGAATAATATATATGATATAGTTTAATATACAGATAGATATAATTTCTGTGTACAGTGAATACAACGCACCATAATGTGTGTAATAATACAATCTGAACAAACCAATATATCAAAACAATAATACAAATCACTACAGAGCAAGCTCGTGTGTAGCAAACAATAATACCTTATGCGAGTGTAATACGTTCATGAGTGTTATGTGTCGCGTAATACAGGACTATGAATTCAGACATAATTATTTGCGACAGAATTTAAGAAAAAAGAAAAAAGAGGAAAAAAGAAAAATAATGAGGGGTAGAGATATGTCGGTAAATATTAGTTGAATATAAAGTTTGTGGGTTTGAAAATGAGAATACAACGTTTTATTGTATTGGATGATATAACAATTGCAACAACTGGTTGGAATTCTCAACGATCCACGGAGTTATTTTTGATTTGAAGGGATTGACAAACTTCATATCCCTAATTGATTCATCAACAATATTGTACAATTTTTTACCAAGATAATTAAAACTGTATCCCGTCAACTTATAGTTGAAGGATGGAACTTGTATATTTCTATTAGACACAGCTCTTATAACACCATCGTAAGACAATGCATCAGACGGACTTCAATTTTTGTGGGTAAATATCAATATGTTTTGGAGGTACAGTTCTGTGACTGCTAGGATTCTGAATTCTTTGAAGAGAAGATTAGATGGATATCTTCTAGGTGCTGTAACCAGATGGATATCTTCTGTGCTGTAACCAGTGATTCCATAATTGTTTTATATGCAGATCCCCATGCTATTATGCAGTACTACAGTAAGCTCTCTGTGATAGCACACTACACTGTTTTAAGTGTTATTGTAATTAGTATATTTCTTAGTGAGTAAAATTTATAGATGGTTTTTCTTATTTTTGGGAGCAGATTAGATATATGCACTTTCCAGGTTACTTTATGGTCAATTGTTATTCCTAGATACTTGAAGTTCTCGACATAGCTGACATTTTGTTTGTTGATATTAATGTTTTGTAGATTATTATTACTATTGTTTTTGAAGAGAATTGCTACTGTTTTGTCAATATTCAAAGTAAGTAAATTATTATTCAGCCATTTGCTGACAGACAAGAGATTTTGGTTTGTTCGGTTGATAACTTCGGGCCAAAAGTACCCCACGAAAGTAATCGCTGTATCATCGGCATAAGCAGTGAAATTTCCCTGAATATCTAAAGATAACATATCGTTCACATGAATAACGAATAAAATGGGACCCTTAACCGTACCCTGGGGAACTTCATAGGTAACAGTTTTGTATCCACTCATCTCACCGTTCACCCTAGTACAATGGATACGATCGTAAAGATAATTTTTCTCGAGTTCATGTCCTGGGCCTCTTTTTCCATGACTATATAAATTTTTCAGCAGTTGATGAGGGCTCACGGTGTCAAGACGTGTTTCAATCACCAAGTGATCTTCTTCAAGAGGAAGATTGGACTGTTCAATCTTCTTCTTCGAGGTGTTGAAAATGACCGTGTTGGGATAAAACTCAGGAATTGTGACAAATCATGGGTGTATGTTTATGACATCGAAACCAAAGTCCAATCGTCCCAGTGGAAGAACCCAGGAGAGCCAAGACCAAACAAGCAAATGTTAAGGTTTGGCTGACTGTTTTCTTTAAATACCACAGTGCATCAGGAGTTCTTGATACATGGTCGTAGGTTTAATAAGAAGTATTTTTTTGAATTATTGCGAGAAGCAATACGACTTAAACGTCCACCATTTTGGAAAAACAATTAATGGCTTCTGCATCACGATAATGCACCTACTTACTCGTCATTGCTCGTTACTATTTTTTTGGCCAAAAGCAACACCCTAATCATACCTTAGCCACTGTATTCACCAGATTTGCCCCCTTGCGACTTTTTCCTGCTCCCAAGATTGAAAACACTCATGAAAAGATGGCGTTCTGCAACGACTGAAAATATAAAACCGAATCGCTGAGAGAACTTCCCCATGCCCCCTCTCGGGTTGAGTGCCCTGGGTTGGAATCTTCTCCTCACGGTTAATGTGTGCAGAATATCCCATCACGTCCCTCCACCCCCACTCCTTCAGAGTGGTCCTCAACTTACTGATGGGTACTTCAGCAAGAATGACATCTGACTTTCTTTGGTCGAAAGTCAACCTCTAGGTGCTTTTACTTTCTGATCTGTTGAATTGTTTTGTTATGACTTTTCTAACTGAATTATTGCATGGGGTCTCCAAAAACTAACTGGAGACGAGTGTCTTTTTAGTCGCGAGCAAGTGTTGGTTCCGAGAGAGCTCAAGGATATACTAATAATTGCATATCAGAACCGCTTCGAGGATTGAAAGAAACGCTGGCACAAGTGTATCATATCTGTGGGACACTACGTTGAAGGAGACAAAATAGAAATTGATGAATAAATAAATATTTTTTGAGAAAAACAGCAAATTCAGCTCAATATTGGAAAAGATCTCATACCTTTGGTTGTCTTCCTATTGGCATATTCTTTGTATTTCCGTTCAACTCATAAACTATTCTAGTTTTGTTCTGCAAGAGGCACAACGAATTCTTTACCAACAAGATACCCCCGCTAATGTTCCTCGAAAAGGGGGAAATACTGCGAAATCATCAAAATGGATTTGATTGTCATATTTTCAGAGTCTACTAGCACTGATGATGAATTATTTTAGAGTGGTGTATCGAACAGCACGAAGAAGTGTCAATGAGGTCAACTTTAGAAAATTCATTCTGAATATATAAGGTTCTGAAAGCACATCGGAGAATCAGTTTAGTACACTGCACAACAGCAATAACAAGTGGAGTAAACTAGTGATACATGATTGTTTTGGCCGATACTTGATGAAGATCCATAACTAAAGTAATCAACTGAACTGAAAAGTTTTACAGAAACGCAACACGTGTTTCGCCATACAATGGCTTTTTCGAGCAAGTGTAAACGTAGCTTACAGAACGAATAATAGTCTAAGTAAATTTATCAAAAACATTAAAGACAAAACTTCGGTGTCCCATAGATTAGGAGTCTATGGGACACAGGGGTCTGACTTGTGGCAGAACCACAAACAAACAGGAAAAATGTTTTCCCAAAGAATTAAGGAGCATAGAAGTAGTTTTGTGAATAGAAAGACCAATTCCACATTTGCAAACCACATTTTAGCAGAAAGACTTGATTTCATTCATGAATACGACGTGTTATATTCAGAAAAGTTTGAAACTCAATTTTCTAGAATTTTTAGGAATCAATAGATTCCTAGATCCCAATTCAAGTAATTTACTGAATGGCCAATTAGAATGAAATAATTCCCGTTACTAAATATATTTTCCAATGTGGAAACTGGTAGGCACATAAGCTCAGATAATTTGATTCACCACAAACTCAGGTATACATAAAACATTAAATGACCAGGTGAAAGTCAGGTGCTTGGAATGTAGGTACTTCAAATTTTAGAATTAGGCATATAAAGCAATGAATATGAAGAATATAGTTAGTGAAGACACGCCCGAGAAAGCCATTGCTTGGCGAAACACGTGATGCGATTTTGTAAAAATGTTCAGTGAAAACCTTTTTTTGAATACGTGAACCAGTGAACTAGTATTTTAGGAGACACTGTTGTTGAGCAGGGCAGAAAAATATCATCGTCATCGAAACGAATTTGTTAATTGTTATTGAATGACATAATTTCAGTTATTATTCAGGAATCATTTGATATTTGACGACAAAAATTTGAATTCCATGTGAAAGAAGAAATATGAAAAAAGTAAATATGAAACGATTAATTAATATTTATCAATTGAAGCTTCTTTGTGAAACGATAAATTCAATTTTTTACAAATTTACATTATTTATGCATTTACGATCATGTTATAAATTGATGGATGTAGCCATTACTACGTAGTAGGAAATCATCATGAAAAATGAGAATTGAAACTTTCTGTATAAATTATGTGCATGTGTACATTATTTAATGTATACACTATATGTATAATTTGGAAATGTCCTTATAGGACGAAACTGCAGCAACGTTAGTTACAAATAAAAGTTTTAAAAAACATAGAAAGTTTCAATTGTCTTTTTTACGATCAAGTATATTGATACCAGTTATCTGATAAACAGAGATAATTTTATATCCATATTTAAAAACTGTTTTGTTAAATAACATAGTGATTTACTATTCTGCATCATACATTCCATTGATAAGAAATGCATTGTCAGATGAAATTAAAATATTTCTCTATGTATTAATCTCGATGACATATTACCCTAATTCGTCACGCTCCCATCTAATTCCAAAGCATCCTTTGATACACACGAAAATGATTTATTCAAAAAACACCGACATCTGGGGACTAATATTTCAAAGTAACTATCAGAGTCAGTAATTAACACTCCCTATATTAATTAAAAGCCAGTAAAAACATGTATATAGCGTGTACACGTTGTTACTGGGACCGTGAACTAAAGTTTTCATTATATTACCTTCAAGACTTTGTATCTAATTAGATAAGTTTAAAGAATGATTATTTACACCCAGCTGTGTGGATTAGCATTTGACTAGGAAAGGCTAGTTGAACCAATTCATTTGTGAATTTTTTTACAAGAATATATTCTGTTTTCTGCAATTAGTCAAATCGATGAAAGGGTATATTGATATAGATACAGGGTGAAGAAGGTTTATCATTTGTATAAACAATGTGATATAATTGCTTTCTGAAAAACTTCACTATTGAATGTATAACTGTCAATAATGTAGATGTTTTTCAGTTATAGTCATACCCTAAATTATTAGTCATATGTACTTCAAGAATGAATTTATTGTATTGCATGGTGTAAAGTAATGAATGATGATCTGTCACGTCTCTGAACTGATCAGAGAATCATAAAATTCGTGAATGAAGCATGCTTTCAATTTAGAATTGCAGTTGAACATTATCATCGGTCAGACATAAATGAAGTACCATAGATTGATGTTTTGCTGAGTTTAGACCATGAACCTCCAGGTTGTTTTAGAGAAATATTTTGTTCTGGAAATGACGAAGGCAAATATCATCATTATCTGCAGTAAAACCTTTGAAGAAATCATGGTTCTTAAGTGGTTGTCACTCATTTAGATATGTACGAAGGATCAATAAACGAAAGATAAAACAAAATAACCAATTGGATTTTGGCTTCGCAATGTACTCTTGTTTGCCTTCGATATTCCAAGTAACTACTGTCTTAAGATAGTATTGCAAAATCTCAGAAAAATAGTGAAGTGACACTCAGTCATGATATTTGTGCGAGCTGAAAAGATTGGCGAAGAGAGAAGTATTTACTATTTGCATACAGCATTTTTCGTTGGAATCCTCTCCTCAGAAAGATCACCTCCGGTATTTCCAACGAATGATGTGAATATTAAAGCAGTTACCCCTTCTTTGCCATTTTCTGATCTTGAGGAATGTTTTGGATGTATAATTATCATACTGTCCATTTGAGGAAAATCTCTTTGACTCACTGATGAAAAGTTAATTTTTGTTTGTGATAGTGATTCTTAAGCCTGCTATAAATGTTTTGTTAGAGTTTGAAATTCCAGTTATAGAACCTAGCTTCGTCGACTAATTTTTATTTTTGAGATCTGAGATTCATCAATGATGTATCGGTTCGAACACATTTTGTTTTTTTAGATATATTGTATATATTTCTGACATTTTCGATTTCTTCCAGGATTTTTTCGATATTTGCAAACAACCGAATCTATTTTTGGTTTCAGTTGAACAATTATGAGATTTAAATAACATCATATTCAAGTTCATAGGTTAATTGAATATATTGAATTTTTTGTGTTTATTCAAATCTGAGTCAAGAATACCTACATTATGGGCCTCGTATATATTTCAATTGGTATTTTTGTCTTTGAGTTAAAAAAAAATAGCAGATAATATCGAATACTTTGATGACCACAGTGGCATATTGCTCAACTTCCTTACTTTAGGATGTACAGCTCCAAAACACTTGCAATGTGATATTATTTGTGATGAAACATTATGTCTTTATGCAGCTTATGAACAGCTTATGAGAATGATGAAACAAAAATTTAAATATTATGTCAAATTCAGAACCACTACAATACTAGCCATACAACTTGAAAAATGTATTGTAGTTCACTAATCAGAAAATTCTTAACAACAAATAGAAACACTGACTCTGTAGGTAGAAAAGATCGTCTAAAATACTCAGTTGAACCAAACGTGTGCTATTTAGCTAGCGGGTCACGTCTGAATTTCGAAAATAACGTTCAAAAAGTACATCCCATTGTTATTTTCGAAAAAATCCTTGAAGGATGGATTCATTTCAGTTATATTTTCTTTTGTTGCTATCAAAAAATTGCCTAAAACGGTTGATATATTTGATTCATTATAAACAATATTCAGACTATCTCAAATCTCAGTATAAACTGCAAACGCTTTAGTGATTATACAGTGGCAAGTAGCCCGAATTATTTCGTTTCTGACTCGAAATGACTGAACTAGAGAATCAAAAAAAATTATTTGGAAAGAGAAATTTTCAGATACAGTGTTTATTGAAAAATACAAATACTTTAAACTGAATAGAGAACAGTTGGAATCGTGATTTCAATACTCAACTATTACTCAAGTCAAACAAAACATTCAATGCCAACCAGTAAGTAAACTGAGTTATCAAAAACCAAAATTTGTGTGCTCTAGAAAATTTTTCAACATTGTTAGTAAGTTTTTCATTTTAATTTGAAAGTAGACATCTCTTCTTTTTTCCTGGACAACTGGATTAACCATTGATAATTCACAGCGTTCTTCATAAGAATGAGTCGATGCCTCACAAGAACACAAGAAAATGTCAGACATTGATTTTTCCTGAAACGAATAAGAAAGCAGTATGAATACGCTATTTTTACTTCTTTTTTTGTCAGGGGAGAGGAAATCTTCAAGAAGACTATGGTCGTTC
>WOGO01004423.1:0-13279 GCA_015342085.1 Leptinotarsa defecta | reverse complement strand
TGCACTCACTCTGTTGTACATCTAAATATTATGAGCAAATAAATTATTATGAGAGGACTATGATTTTTTCCATTGAATCTTTTGAAAGTGTATTAGTAGAATCAATGTTTGATTGGAATAAAGACGTCTGAGCACATCACATTCGCATTTAATGGAGAAACCATGATGGTTATAGCCAAGGACTACTTCGAAAAATTCAACCTCCATCCATTCAACTTTTTATTCTCTGAATTTTATTAGTTCGGACTTCCATTGTCTCATATGATTCTATTATGATTCGAAATTAATGAAAGAACAAATAAAACAAAAATGGTTAGTTAAAACATCAATTATATTAAACAAAACGTTTAATGAAAATACAATAAAACCGATGAAATAATCAAGATACAAAATGAAAATAACCACAGAATAAAAAAAGATAACTTAAAAAACTAGTGAAAAAAATCGAGGAAAAATATAAAAAATAATTTAAAAAAGATTTCAAAGCAAGTTACTTCGCGACGTGTTCATACTCTGTTGAAATCACCTGATTGGACTGTGGAAATTTTTATGTTCTTTATTATTTAGATTTGCTTCAATTTTATTGATCTGGCAATCCCGCGAGGCCAAAAATTGATTAAAACTAATGAAATCTAGCATAAATTAATAAAATACGAAAATAAAAATAGAACCCGTAGATTTCAGGTTTCTTAGGAAATTTGGCAACATGACAAAATAATAAATTATCTGGGAGGTGAATTACAAAATTGAAAAAAGTTATTCAAATCGTATTTCAGTTTGTGTGAACACGAAATTCGTAGTTATTCGTCACTACGAATTCACAATAAGAATGAATTTAAAAAAAAAGTTAACGCAACAAAAACTCAGAAGCAGACCAAACTTTTTTCCCTCATATCTTTTACAGTAGAGTTGCATTGTTTGAAAAAAATAATACTTTTGCTAAAAATTCTAGCAGTATATACCACAAGAAAACTAACATTTTTGGGTAAATTTTCGTTTTGAGGACACCCGTCGTTTTTGAAAAAATGTTTGGGTGTACTTACGTATTTTGATGCGTAGATTATGAATCCGAAAGAAAAATGTGGCGCTCTCTCTCATTTACAAAGTTACGGCCCTTCAAAGTTCTGAAAAGGGCAACTTTTCAGCCTTCTTTTTCACAAAATGAATTATTTAAAAACACAAGCATTTATTCACTAGGTCACCTTTACACCTTATTCCTCCTTCTTTGACACTTTTCACTTCAATAATCAACATTTTTCCAATAAAAATGTTGAAAAATGTACGGAGCTGCTTTTTGGTTACATATCTCTGTATTTTACGTTTTTAAGGTTAATGGCATGGTTGGTACGACTGATGCAGTCCATATTCCTAAAGTGATTCAAATGTTTTTTACCTCCATTTTTCAGATCGTAAATTGGTTTTTGGTGATGTATTACGAATTTGAAATATTAGGCGGCGGCAAATACCAACCACTTTTTCTTATTTTGTGAAAAAGAAGGCTGAAAAGTTGCCCTTTTCTGAACTTTGAAGGGCCGTACCTTTGTAAATGAGGGAGAGCGCCACTTTTTTCTTTCGGATTCGTAATCTACGCATCAAAATACACTCAAGTACACTCAAAAATTTTTTCAAAATCGCTGGATGCCCTCAAAGCGAAAATTTACCAATGGATGATATCATAGATTCAAAATGTTCGAAAAACTACTTACTTTTGTGGGGGTTATAAAATACACCTAATGCACAGTACTCAGACCATATCTGTTCAATTTCTTCACCACTTGGAATAAGTAAATAATTCGTATTAGTTTCTACGTAAATACCAACTCTTCCACCATTGGTATCTCTCCCACGATCTACTCTCTCAAATGATATTATTCGATTTATTATATTTGAGCCATGTTTCATTCACCGCGAGTATATCTAAATTGAGATTTAAAATCATAATTTTACTCAATTAAAATGAACTACCAATGAACGAGCATCAAGATTACCATATTGCAAGAATTTCTGCATAATCACGAATTGAAAGTAAAATAATTATACATCATACATAAAAATATAATAATGTATTGACTATGACTGAAACGAATTCAATTGAAACTGTCTTGTAAAAACTTAAATGAATAGTCGATCAAAGTTCAATTGAACAGGGGCCAAACTTCCTTGAAAACTGAAAGCTAATATACAACAAGCAGATAAATGTATGTTATTGATAAATAACAATGTATATCCCTTCCTATGTTAAAACCACTATGTGATATAGGTGTGCTACAAAGAGAAATCAAATCAGAAAGTAATATGAAGTTAATATTTGAAAAAATATATTCATTGGAATATTAAATATAACATGTAGGTATACCGTGTAACAACCAAAATCAACACAATGACGTTCCTAATGACTCAAGTCCATTAGAAATTCCATAAGTTTTCTCTTATCGTTCAGAAATGCGTAAATTTTACCTTCATATTATGTCCAACAATTTTTGGCACCCACAGATTGGCGCACTTCTAAAATAGTTATTGATTTTTAGAAGAGCACTTCACTGATCAGAACACCGCCTTCCTTTAAATTTTTCATAGCGACGAAAACCTTATGCTTTATCCATTTGTTTAGAAATTCAACAGCCGGCGGCCTAGGCTTCTTACCTTAATGTTTTTTTCCTATACGATAACAGTTGTCGATATTAATATTGGAAATAGGTAGTTTGAGTTTTTGGTAGGTTATTTCAACGACATCAAGTAAATCTCCCTTCTCTTTCTCATCAATACCATTTATAACAAGGAATTTTGATCGTTGGTCTCGCTTTTGTTTCTCAATATCTTTTGGTAATTTTTTGATTGATTTTCTTCAATTCTGATTGAATGTCATTGATTGAACTACGAAATTTGTTTTCAAAAACATTTATTGAATCAACTGAATTACCTTGATCGCCTCCCAAAGGTAACTTTCAATATCGGTCAAAGCTTGGTGTAACAAAGATTTCAGTACCTTCAATCCGTGATGTGAGAAGATTGTTTTGATTTTTATCCATGGTAGACGTATTGCCATGAGTATCTACTGGCATGATATAATTTAATAAACACTGGTGACTAACTACGTGATCAATTCAGGCATTTGGTAGTAATCTCAGAGAGACTCAATCACGTCATACTCAGTTGACGTCATATTGACATCCTTCAATAAAAAATGACCCTTGTGGAACACTACAAGTGACAGTTTTTAATGAGCTAGCATTTTTCCCTAGACACACAAACTGTTTTCTGTTGAATACATAATTATAAAACGTTTTATGGATAATCCTTCGAATACGAATCCTATTGAATTGAAAAAAAATATGATTTATTGTGTCAAATGCCTGTCCATTACTGCAGACTCAGTATCACTTGATCTGCCAAAGCCATACTGGCCTGTAAACAAATAATTTATTGACTCTAAATAATCTATCAACCTATCATTCATGACCTTTTCGATAGTTTTTGAAAATAAAGAAAGAACCGGAATGGGCCTATAATCATTCATACCACGTTTGCTACCGGATTTGAATATAGGAGAAGCACATGCAATTTCACAATTACTAGAGAAGATACCAGATTCGAAGGATTTGTTGATTATTTCCCTCATTATTATAGGTTGTTCCAGAAGTTTTGTTCTTTTTCAGGAGTTTACTTCAAATTGTAATATCTTAGTGAATACGTATTCAATTCAATCGAAAGAAGTGTCATTTGCATCAATGCCCTTTCGCCAACTTAACAAAAGTCGAATAATTCTGTTAGTATAAATAATATGTGCTCGGTATTCGATGGAGTTATCGAAGGCCATTTTTGATAAGTTGGTAGTCGGTTGGCGAGATGTCTGTGGAGTATGGTGTTTGAGGCAGAACTTTGACGCCGAATTCTTCAACCTTCTAGACAGTGACTTGTTGAACGTACTTGTCATGGAGCAGGATCGTACCTCTTCTGTTGACCAGTGACGGATGCTGCTGACGCAATTATTGGCATTTTTCAACGATTTCTTCACATTAGGACTCTGCTGTGATGGTTTGACCTGGTTGTAGAAAGTTATAATGAATCAGACCAGTTGCTGACTACCATATAGTAACCATGGTCTTTTTTTGATAGGTTTTCGTCTTTGGGAAATGTCTGAGTTGCTCATCGGTGTCTAACCACTGCCTTGAACGTCTCCGTCATTCTGTCCATGATTGTACTCATATTTTTCTCTGTTAGGGGGTGAGTAGTATGATTTGAAGTAATTTTTACATTCTGGAAACTGTTTCTATGTTCGGTTGAGCGTAGTTTTGATGTTCTCTAAGTATGACTTATGTGAGAAATTAGATATGATCAATATGATGATTTATAAACTCTCGATCTATCTGACAGCAAACTGTTGATTCAAATTTGGTTTAATAAGCCATGTTGACGTCTTCATTTTTGTTGGAGAATAGAAATTTTTATGTTAGGTTGCCCCAAATGAGTTTGAGTTCTATAATTTCTATCATCATTATCACTTTATCACTTGTCTCATCATTCCATTTGGATTTCAGGACATCGGCTACGGAGGCACATCTTCACCGGCAGCAGGAGGTTGCATATTTCAATGAGGATCTAGAAGTGATTTCGAATTGAGGTGGAAGTAACCAGGTTCAATTCAATGCTACAAAAACCCAGGCATCAATTTTCTCCAAGAAGATAAATGTCTCCGAACCAGATATAATAATGCCCGGTCAGACAATTGCACTTTCTGCTTCTATAAGTTTGATGGGGGTTCAAATGGACACCAATATGCCTTGGCACACTCATGTCGCTAGAATTGCAGAGGCTGCTTCTCAAAAACTTGGAACACTGTTCCGAACTAAAAAACTATACACACCCCAGTAACTTTTGATGCTTTGTAAAGCTCAGATGAGACCTTCTTATGTATGGAGCTCTGCCCCCAAACATACCTTGAAGTTGCTAGAGCCATCTGTCTGGCTAGAGCCATCTGTCTGTTTGGAGACGCGAACACTACGTGCAATCTTGATAGCCTGGAAGTTCGAAGAGAGGTTGCAAATTTCCCTCTGTCTTAGATATTTTCACGGGGGTGTTCAAGTGACTTGGCAGAATTGATTCCAGCAAGAACGGTAAATATCAAAAATACGCGACTAACTGTAGCTGCTCATCGTTTTGAGGTTCAACTCAGTACACCTCGAATTCCACTGTTTAAAAACTCTTCCATCTGGAGAACTACGTTGTAACGGAACAATATAAATCTCGGCATCATCTATAATCTACCAACAATTATTATAGAACTCTAACCAGAATTGGAAGGGTTGCGCCTCTCGCCTATAGATGTCAGTAGGAGAATCAAAAGGTACAAAAATCTTCAGTTTTGATATTAGTAAAAAGCCACCAACTCTGAAAAAACTGTGTGCTTCGATCAGGAACGAGATTAGGAATTCTTTTGATTCATTGAATATTTCATGTTGGAAGCCTTAGGGTGTGTAAACCTAGATATTTTTTTAAAATATTACGTTGTTACCTAGTTCTAGGTGAGTCTGGTCGGTTTAATTATTGTTCGATTCAATCAACTAAAAATTCGATTGTTCTAGCTCTGTTATATTCAAGCAACCACAAATAAACTTTGTTTTGTGAACCTCTCAACTCTGTTATCTCTCTGTGAACCCACCTTCAACCTAAACCCAGCGGGACTGAAAGAAGAGCCTTCTTTTAAAGTTCCTCTACAATGGTGAGCACTATAAGTCTATGATTACCAACTTCTTTTGACCTGAATTTGATGATCTTGATACCGGCAATATGTGGTTTCTGTCCTATAATTCCTGATGTGATACCTTTATCGGGTTCAGAGACACGGCGAAGGGGAGCTGTCACAAAAGGGACTTTGGCACCTCGCTCTCTCTTTGGGCTCGACCGTCGGTACAACTGCTCTGATTGTTAAAGTATGGAAATAAATACTAATATTTATTGTTGATACTAATTATTAATGCCTAAACCACAGATTAAATACCTAAACCCCATCAATAACAAAACAGTTTCAGTATGACGGTGCTACGTGCCACACAGCTCATGTCACATTGGATATTCTACACGATGAATCAAAGATTCATCAACATTTTACTGTTAGAAAATCTGGAAAAACTCAAAAACTGAAATCCATGCGAATAAAGTTGTCATGCGTTTGCCAAAATGTTTGTCTCATGGGACTGTGCTAATTTGCCACCTTTTCTTAAGGAGAGCGATAACATGCACGAAACACCCGGAAAACTATTCCGTTTCCGCCTATTCTCGATTCAGGAAAATGCTAGACTGTAGGGAAAGTGACTTGAATTGAAGATATTGATTGCACCAGGAAAATAGTTTTATAGATGTACGAGGTGTTTAAAAAAAATAAGGTGAATTTTCCAATTTCGCGGGCTACGTATATTCGATTAAAGATGTTTTTATTATTTGTACACATGTTCGTCTCGAACACATGTTCATAGTTTTTTCTGCAATAAAAAAAAACAAAGAATTTGCTTCGAATTTTATGTAAAAACTGGAATTGAGTGTTCAAAAACACTTGAAATGTTGACAGTGACATACGATGATTGTACTCAGAGTCACGACGAATCATGGATAAATGGTTATGAAATCGAAACCAAAGACCAAAAGTATCAATGGAAAAGCCCAGGATAGCCAAGTTCGATTCGAATGTCAAAGTTTTGCTCACTGTTCCCTTCGATTACCGTAGCGTAATGTATCACATGGTCGTATGTAAGTTATGCGCCACTTGCAAAGAGCAATACGAAAACAACGTCCGGTTTTGTGGAAAAACAATTCGTGGCTCTTGCATCATGATGATGAACCTGCTCACTCGTAGGCATCAAGTCTCATCAGACTAATTAAAACATGAGTCTTTACTTTGACCAATTCCAAAATAGAAGCTTCCAGTGATTTAGCAAAAATTTCACCTACTCAATTTCGGTGTATGGGTAAAGTAAATATTACTCAACGGGTAAAGCTTTATAATTTAATGACCGATAGCCGGAAAATGCAAATAATATTGGCTCAACAGAATTTAGAAATAACAAACAAAGCCAGACGCATAATGATATAAATCATTTCTACTCGAAGCCGTAAAGGCTATTTATGTTACACGCCCATAAAGTAGGGCTTTATTGTGGAGGTTTTTTATAGCGTGGCGAGACACATAATCATATTTTCCGTACTAAAGAGATTCCACACAATGGTTCGAAGAGAAGGGTTTGCTCAATTCACAAGAGCCATCTTCATATTTCTTGAAGGATTTAGATGAAATCAGTTTTCTACGAATTTTTCAATAAAAGGTAATTGCTTTCTTCAATTGATGCATCAAATAGAAACAGGGACCAAAGAAAAAACTGTAAAAAGCATGCACATGATGAAATATTGATTAGGATTATCGTCAAAGTTTCAACATTATTTCCTTGAATAAGTTAATAATTATAACGGCCGGTTCCAGGGTAGGATTTAGGGGAGGTTATGAGGGGCTATCACCCCGAGGTCTCCATAGGAGAAGGCCACCACAATAAAGATAAAAATATTAGAATTTTGACAGGTCAGCCACTATATGTTTTTCCTCCCAAACATGATTTTTTGCATTTTTACAACTTCCAACAACTTCTCGCTTCTTAGAGCTCAAAATTTTAAAATTATTTGACGAAATCACTTGAATGGAAAATTTTAAACGACACTATTTTTGATTTTCTTAGCAGGAAGTTAGAAATTCAACTTTTATAAAAGTAATTGGAGAGGTATAATGTTTCTTCTTTTACTCTCGATTTTAAATCAGTGTTATTCAATTTCAAAAAACCTTATATTCTTAATGGTACATTTAGTCTCATGCAAAAAAAAACTAATGGTTCTTTACCCTTACGGGATGAAATGATTATTGAACACAGCTAGAAGCCATTGTGTGCCAAAAAATACGTGTACAAATTTCACAGCTGCCGGACTATGAGTTTGTGTGATAGAACATTTTGAGTGAAGCAACCTTTGTTAATTTGAATAAAATTGATGAAAAGAAATTTCGTGTGTTGATTAAGCATTGCTAAGCTTTGGCTTGGGTTTGATTCACTTGTTGAATGTCAATATACCAGAAGCAAAAACCAATAAAAACGTGTTGATGAAATGAAAAATTCCAATGCCGATTTGGGGCTATAATTTATGTTTTCATAGCCATAGCCATACAAATATAGTTGTCCAGAAAATCAACTTTTCTTGACTTACGGATAATGTCGTTGTACTGTGCAATAAAACATGCAAAATATCTGGGTTTTAACCATCCAGAGAATTTTACAGTAACTAAGTGAAAAAAAATATTGCACTTGTATTCTTATATGGCATAAATGTTATTTTAGACTTGAAATCTAGCATTTTTCAATGTATAACTTTTGGAAATATTATTGGATGCAAAATATTGAACAGCAATGTTCAAGTCGCTATAAAAAGAATGGCGGTATATGGATAATTTGTATAGAGGAATTTAATGAAGTAGGTTCGAGTTGTAGGTATTACCATTTTAACGATCAGATATTATCCATATGTTAAGCGATTCTGAAATATGGATTGAAACCATCATCAATATCAATTATGGATCGATTATTTTACCATTTGGTTCATTTCTTTTCTTCACAAAAATAACTACAATGTCCCTTGAATCGAATGGGTGGGACAAAGAATAATGAAAGGAAGCAGATTATTGGGAAGGGAATGTTTCAAATATATAATTTTTATTCTAAAAATTGTTAAATTTGGCGCATTGCAGTACAGAAAAATTCATGAAAACGTGTGACAGCCGGTAAAAAATTGAACGCCGTTCGAGCGATTTCACGAATTGTCGAATTTTTCTAGAGAAACCTAGGCAAAAACCAGACCGCTGCTTGAATTTTGTACGTAGAAAAAATCGACTAAATGGGCGGTATAAAAAATACGAGAAAACATATAAGTAAAGCAAAAATTAACACCCCCAGACTAGAAGCATAACCTTCTCGAAATCGGCCACCCTTTTTGCGACAAAGAACTTACCCGGCCTGTTCTTATCAGCCGTGCGATGTAGTCGAAGCTTTGGAACTCAACAGCGCGTTCGAACAAAGTTCTGGGATTACTGAAAGCGCAGAAATCCTGAAGGAAAGCTTCCGAACGGAGTCCAGAAGAGGTCAAATACTGCGCATGTGTCGGGCGATCCTGCTGGCCGCCGACTTCGATTTCGGGCTTAGGCACACGCTGAAGCGACGTTGCCAGATCCGAAGAAATTTCCTCAGTTTTTAATAATTTGATATAACTCATGATTCGTTACTGAGCATGCCAATTTTTCGTATTCTGTCAATATATAATGGGAAAAAACGTTTTGGCTTTATACCTCTCCATTATTGAACAGCAAATGTGAGAACTTCCAAAAAAAACAGTAAAAAGAAAGTAATCACAATAAAAACTCTTTATAAACATATATAGATCATGCACAAAAGTTTCTTTCACACACAAACTGTAAGAAAACAGAATTGCATAAAAATACAATCGTTCAGTTGTGTTTCTTGACACTAAGAGAAGTTTAATTCAATTTTAAATGTAAGATGATTAAAACGGAAACGTTTTTTTCTTCAGACCTATCAGAATATGTGTCATGCGATTTATTTTAGTTTTTGAGTTTTGAATTTTTCAATTTTTTCGTGAGAATCGTTGGCCGGACCGACTTGAGATATTTTTTGAAAACAGTTTTTTAAGTTTTTTTAATTTGTTACATGCATAAAATCACATTGAATTACGGAAAGTTTCATCAATTTATTAATCAACATTGAGAAGGCAAACTCCGAATTAAAGATTTAAAAATTTGTTTTTAGTTTTTAGCTTTCAAAATAACACAAAAACAGTGGTAACTGGTAGACTGTCATTCGCTGAAATTAGCGTTCTGACGTAAAAAGAGGTCAAAATTTCCGAATGAAAATTAAGAGAAAGCGGAGAAAATTTCAGGATATGACTTGAGTGAATTGAATTTATATGAATTGTTTTATCTTGCACTGAAAATATATGCGATGATGATTGTTGCTGTCTTTAGGTGGAAAGGCATTTACCTATTTTGAAATAATTCATTTTTCTGAATGTGGGAGGTTGAAAACCTAAAAAAGTATGTCTTTTAAAGAACTAAATTGATAGTTGTGAACATACAGCCAAATGCCCTAATTTGGCATAGTTTTTCACATCAACCTTAAATTACTACCCTTCCTCTAGATTGGGAAAAGAAGAAGGCCACCTAGAGTCTACATTCCTAAAATTTGAAAATTATTCATGGCCATTTTATGATAAAAAATTAATAAAGTGTCGTTTGGCACAAGTTAGGTCTATGGTACCCAACTTGGAACAGCAATATATTTGAATTTTCGCATTGAGAGCTTCTATATTCAACTTGTGACAATGTTATGATTTTCTTGAATTATTAAAATTGATTTACCAAAAAAAAAATGAAAATAATATTTTTTCAAGTGAAAATGTTGTATTCTGTAGTAATTTTCGTATGAACATATATATCTTTAATTCGTGTGTTGTTTGTTTTCACAAGAGACAGTTATTCAGCTGTAATCATATCAAATAGATTTCCATGCAAATGAGACATTCATATTTTTTGTACTTTGAAAATGTATCGAATAAGGCTCGATTTTGGAGAGGTTTATCAAATTTTACTTTGAAAAAAATTTTCTTTGGTGTCATCCGGTTAGTTCGCAAAATAAAGTTTGATTTGACTGAAGATTTTTCATGAAATTGTCTAGTCTATACTCTAGAGAATTCAGAAAATATCATCCGGCAACGCTGCCTTGAAAACTCGCGACTTGACACCTCTGGGAGTTTGGTACGGTGCGGAGGTGGTATTCAGTTCGGATATTTTGTACGGCTTCTTGCGTATTTTCAAATTAAAACTGGGTTAACCCAGTTTCACGAAAACCTTCCTGAGAGTTATATCCCATTAAAAATGTTATACGAGAACTTTTTTTCCAAAACAACGTTGAGCATACTTTTTCACCTGGAACAAATGTATGGCAGTTCAAGCCCTTCGTTAAAAAAAATACTATAAGTCAACGATATCGACTTCTATAGTCATCAGGATCGGGTTATGGGTTGATAACTCATATTGATAACTTCTCAAGCCACCTTGAGAGAGAACACAATGACTACTTACTGTCCCTTATAAAGTAAAAAAATAGCTGGTCAAAGAGAGTTGGATTGAAAGAAGATCAGTTTGATCTTCATCTTGAAGATGACCACTTGGTAATCGAAACACGTGTCGAGTTGTTAAAATAACGGTTTGGTGTTGGGAAAAAAAAACTCCAGTAATATTCATTACTACACCAAAAGTTCCAAACAGTGCGTCACAAATAGCTTCTTAGGTATTAGATGCGCACTTAAAAAGGATTTTCAAATATTCCAGCTGGGGCTCCCCCTGTGGGGGTAAAAGGGGCGCGTTTACATATGAAAAGTACTTTTACAACACTGTTACTCCGTACTGGTAAGTCCCGGGAAGCTGAAATTTGGTATATACGTGCTTCTTGGGTCTTAGATACGAACTAAAAAAGAATTTTCAAATATTCCAAGTGGGGCTCCCTCCGTGGGGGACCCCACTTGAAATGAAAAGTTTCAAATACAGAGATATTTTAGCACAGTACCAAATAACTTGAACGATATGAAGTGAAAAACCAGACACCATCTATTTTCTATATTGAAAATTATAATCAAATAGAATAACAAATGCTTCTCATCAAATATCCAACTAATCAATACAATCTGGATAAACGTAACATTTCTATCTATAACATATAGTTTTCTTGAACAATACAGGAATAATGCACAGCTAATAACAAAGTATAACGAACCTGATTAACATAACAAATTAAAGAATATGCAAAAAAATACAGATATGAAATTGAAACGATACAATTTTCATTGAACTCAACGTAAAAATTGGCTGAAAGGATAGTGAAAATTCGGGTACTTTTGGGACCACCCACGTATATATTATTCAAAAAATGTAAATAATTCTGTCCCCGTTTCGAAAGGTTTCTAATTTTGAATAATATTAAAAAAAGCTGGAAGAAAACATCAAAATCGCAGCTGTTTCTGACGCTACTGATTTGTTCAATTCCAAAATAAACCAGTGAAAATGAATCAATTAACATAAACTATTGGCAATCAAATTAAATCAGTCAAAACGATAACGAATTATCGAAAATGAAAATAAATTCGTGACAATGAAAATAACAATGAAATTGAATCAGTATATGAACGATAATTAATCCAATACAAATCAGTGATTGAAACTCCTATTCATTTTGATTAGTACCGGGTGAAAGTCGCAATGTTCTTGGCTCTGAAAGAGCAAACCTCGCACCTGTAACTCTCCCCTTCAATCTTCGGGCACTTGCCGTCCCTGGTCATCGGTGTCCTTGGTCATCGCCGCCCCGCGATGCTTTATCACCGCCCCGCGATGCTTCATCACGTGCTTTGCCAGATAACCAAATCACAAAACATCCAAAAATACTATTTCGTTTTCATGTTGGCATTTTGAAATGTTGAAAAGGGAAATATGTACTATTGAAAAGAGAAACATATATCGAAATCTTTAAACGATACATCTACACCTATCGGATGAAATACGAAAATTTGAGACACGAAACGATACGAACTACCACTTAGAATTCCTACTGTCGTCTAAAACGATACGATAGCTATCTTAGATTCCACTGCAGAAACTTGGCTCCCGTCGGAGTTCAAACTGGGCTCAAATCACAGTTGAAACACGACTCCTGCAACAGTTCAAACTGGTCTTTTTCCTCAGTTGAAACTGAGCTCCCGTCAAAATTGAAACCCGTCATCCTTCACAGTCGAAACTTGGCTCCTGAGACAGTTGAAACTTAGATCACATCACAGTTTAAACTCGGCTCTGGTCACCGATCTACCATATTTTGGGGAGAATTATTCCTGACATTTATTTTGTTGTATATCATTTCACAATGATTTTGATTTCATTTTATTCAATGACTGAATAGAATAGAACTGAAAATATTGGATTTATTAGGGGAAAACTTCGTGGGATTAAATAATCCAGAATGTGGTGGTGTACCTGTATCCCTTGAACCAGAGTCCTGCGAAAATAGTCTTGATGAACCGTCAACATCGAAGACACCTTCAACATCAAAGACTATGCCCCAGAGAGATGATGTGGAACCACCACATAAGAGACACAAAATGGACTTCCACAATGAATGTTATTCTGAATGCAGCT
>WOGO01004422.1:0-13282 GCA_015342085.1 Leptinotarsa defecta | reverse complement strand
TTTATATTGACTAACAACTGTGATATTTTAAGTAGATGTTGTATATTTATTGTAGTACTCATACTTTGAAATTTTATTCCTGAGTTTAGTTGACTAACACATTGTGGTGTCGTATTGTATTAGCAGTTTCATTGCTAAATACAGGATTTATATATATTTCTTTAAGCCAAGATGGCGACTGGGCGCCATCTCGGAAAAAAATTAAATGGAAAGGAGGGTCTTGTGACACATCATTTTGAAGCTTCTGACGAATACTTCACAACCCTAGAATATGAAGTCAATGTCTTCACCTACTACAAAATGACGGAACATTTAATAATTTCCTGAAGACAAACACATTAATATCGATATTTCTAGAAATATTCCTTTTTATCTGCCATATAGCAATTCCAACAACCCGATAAGGTTTGTTAAGTTATTTTTTGTTTACAAAAACGTCAAAAAATGTCAGTACGACAATGAACATCATTGTTTAGTTAGAATATTCTCATTTAGTTTTCGGTTTTCCCAATATCCCAATTTCCCAATTAACGTTTGGGCAGGAATATTGGGAAACCATATTATAAGACCTCTATTTATTGATAAAAATTTAACAGGGGAAATGTATTTGAATATGCTAGAAACTACTATTTGGATACTACTTTTCCGGTCGTTGAATTGGTCGTCGAGGTCCTAAAGAATATCCATCCAGCCCGCTCGCAAGATTTGACACCTTTGGACTTTTTTTATGCGGCTATTTGATGCAAAAGGTGTTCGAAACTGAACCTGCTTCAATATTAGATATACAGCAGAGAATAATGAATATTTATAGAGATATTGACGTTAATGCATTAATTTCATTATACTAAATTTAAATTTTTTGAGTTGGCCCGTTAAAAAAATAAAGGTGGGGGGGGACATTAAAGAAATGCACTGTATGTATAAGAAATAATATAGTATCACATAGAAATGAATGGAAAATTAACGTGGGATTCGAATACCAACTGATGAGTAATGTAGAAATCTAATCAAGAATATTAAAAAAATGTATCTATTATGTACGGAAGTTTAGATGGGCCACATATTTTTATTATTTGTTTCTTGGAAATTTCGACTTTTATCTCGAAATTTCAACTTTAATCTCGTAATTCTCGTACTTCAGCGCTTCCATAATTATGGATAAATATGGAATTTTCGCAATAAAAAATACATAATATGGCTGTATTAAAAGTTGTAATTTCGCAGAATTGTGTAACAATTCTCTGTAATAAACAACTGCACTATCTCAATTTATGCTAACTGATAAAACAAAAATGTTCATTTCAAGTTTTACTTAACGTTGCATAAATCAAAACAGATGTCAAGATAACATCGACAACATATTGATTTTATCGAGTTTCCAATCCATACTTTCAAAATCCATGCTTTCAATACATATTTTATATATTATGCATAGGATAGCCTCTTATTCCGTTCTCTTATCAAAAGTGTTACGTTGTTCTCACCGACTAATATCGAGTGAGAGTTTAGTTTTTCTTCCGCCTATATATAAAAAAACGAGAGCTCCCATACTTAAGAGATTGGCCTACTAGACAGAAAGCAAAGTAAAGGAGTTCCATCATTTGACCTTCATAAAGTTATGCGATTGAATCGAGTGCACGAGACAGTGTTGTAGTTTTAGAAAGGCGAGATATCAAATTTATCATAATATGAAAAAAATACCGTTGTTTGACGTGAATCAAGTAAAGGAAACAGAAAAGCAAGTCATTTGAACTACGAGGTTGAAGAAAAAACGTATATTTTTGAGCATTAAATTAGCTATAGCTAAACCCTCATATTTTTTCTTATATACTCATTTTAAAGACATATTGGTGTCCATTTTAACCCCCAACAATCTTATCGAAGCAGAAAGTGGAATTATCTGACTTGACATTAATATATCCGGTACGGAGACGTTTATCTTCTTGGAGAAAACCGATGCCTGGGTTTTTGTGACACTGAATTGAACTCGTTTACATTCACCCCAATTCGAAATCACTTCTATATCCTCATTAAGATATGTAACCTCCTGCTGCCGCTGACGATGTGCCTCCGTAGCCGATGTCCTGGAATTCAAATGGAATGACGAGACAAGTGTGCTGTCGTCAGCAAAGCAATATATTGGAGTCTTGGTTTTTTGCCAATAAGTCGTTGATTGAGAATAACTTATGAGGAACTTGGTTTGTCTGCCGCTAAATTCTTATTATTTATCACTCGTCAATTGCCATTTAAGGTGTGGAATTCCCTTCTGGGATGTATGTTGCAAAATTCAGTTGCAGACTGTTTTCATCATACAGAAAACAGCTACAATGCCAAAAGTCGAGACTCCTGCAAACCCTCATTTGAACTACATGACAGTGTATTTGATTAACACATATAAACTGACATTTAGTGGCTACTTCTATAATTTGTCATTCGTCAAGCTAAATGACCTAAGATTACCCATCCCAGCCTCTACTCTAGTCAAAGGGTCCTTATATTATAATGGTCTTATGATGTTTAATCATGTACCTGCCCATATTGAAATTTCATAATGAAATTGATTTGAATATTTTGAAAATCTATTCATTTCTGTCACATCAAGAACTGATTTCATTGATAATATATCTAAACTTCAAAAATGGTTCATCCATGTCTTTACCAGATATATTTATAGAAGTGTCGTCAGCAAACAGTATTGAATTTCCTTCCGTTAGATATTGTGGCAGATCGTTCTTATACAACAAGAACGGTCCAAGAACCGACCCCTGAGGTACTATCATATGTTTAACCCTGCCTCACACCCGAAAGTGTAGACAAAGTAACTTGGGGCTATGTATGAAGTTGCTGCCGGCCTATCAACTTAATTCATTTTTATAAATTAACACTTTCTTGACATGAAGATAGTGATAGATATACCTCCTCCATAAAGAGCAATTTGTGGAGGTTGACATTCTTTCAAAGTCCCATGACATTATGAGGCATTAATTTCATTATCAGAGTTTTTCTGAAATATTTCATTTTCGTGCGTCATATTCAACGAAACAGTGAAAATCCCCGCAATTTTCCATTGCGTCAGCGGCTATTTTCATAGTGCACCCAACCAGAAACAAAGTAAACGCGAAGGGACCGGCAACAACCTTTGTTCTCTGTTCACTAATCCGTCCTACCTCCCAGTAATGATTAGGAAATCGACCATGGTGCAATAAAATCCAAACTTTAGCGCGTAGCACGTCACTCGAATCCCTGTGGGTAGAACAAAAAAGGACATGTTATTGTTTCTTTGTTTATCTTGCACTCAGTTCGAAACAGCGTTGCCGAATGTCGACGAAATTTGACAGGTAGTCGAATAAAACGAAATAGGAAAGTTGCAAAATGGATAAAAACTTACAGATGCTCTGTTTCCTAACAGTAAGAAGTAATAAATGCTCATTATGAATGCAAAACGCTAACAAAGTTCTCAAACGAAGTTTTGTGGTTTGCCACAACTAGTATAGGCCGGTTTAGGATACTTTATTGGGTTCACCCTATTTTTTGTGTGGCTTTCAGGTCGTTTTATACCTGCAGTGGTGTACGTTTGGGTATTTATTGAAAAAAATCTTGTTAAAACTACTTTCGGACTTTCATTGTCTAATATGATTCCACTATGATTCGTAATCTATGAAATAACAAATAAAATTGGAATGAATGACTTAAATATCAATTATATCAAGCAATAAAACGTGAAATGAAAGTACAATGACGCGAATAAAATAATCAATATGAAAAATGAAAATGACCAGAGTAAAAAGAAAAAAAAAAGAAAAAAATTAACGAATATGATTGTGGATACTAAAATCGAAACGTCGTGAAGTAAGTTAATTTGAAATCTTTTTTAATTTTTCAATTTTCCGCTCATTTCTTATTATTCTTATTAATAATGTCAATTTCTCTGATGTAATTGAAAATATATTTCAGTTGACAAGAGTATTACTTATGGAACTAATAAATAAATCAAGCCATTAATTTTTGAGGCTGTATATATGACATTATTAATTAGACAAATATGTAAATACTGAATTGTAAGAAATAATGTACGTATGTTGAATTTCCTGATAGTTTAAAAGTTTAAAGGATCAGGATTTTGTTCAGTTGGACCACTGTCTCCAATGAAATGTATAGTGAGCAAATATAAGTATCCTTGGTAACATCGTCAATAGATTTAAAGCCTCGGTCACTCCTGCCACATTTTTTCACCCATAATTCACATTTCGCACATGTTTCAATATGTAATTTGCTTGATGATTTGATTTTTTTTGCGACATTCAAGACAAGGCTTTGGAAAATTTATAAAATAGTATGTGTTGGTTTTGAGTGATTTGTATCGTGTATCACTTTTACATACTCCATAACAACACCGTTTTGTTGTTACTTTTCGTACAGATAACATAATTATAATGGAGTATACAATTTTTTTTCTGATTATTTTGACTTGCTACCTTGATTTTTTTTCACTTTTTTTACAATTAATAAACTCCAATTTATATTATAATTTTTAAAACATGAGTGCGGGCTCGTTTAACGTAGTTGTTTACAAAAAACAGTACGAAAAAGATGGCCGATACTGACGCATCCGCACAAAAAAAATTTGTGATGAAAAGGCCTATTTCGGATATGCAGTTGGTTAGTACCTCGTCCGATTTTCAATTATGGAATATCATTGAGTTTAGGTCGATGATTGTCACTATCTTGCACTGACGAGTGGCTGAGCCGCCCGAAACCGATCTGCAAGTGTGCCGTTCCAAAATGAAGGACGACTCTTTCAGCTGTATTGCCAATTGCATATGCAGGAAATTTTCTGTGAAGATTTCTACACTGACGCCTGTCGAATATAATCCAACACCGTTCGTGGTATTAGCCAGGGGAGTAGATGTTTTCTGATAGGTGTCAGTCCATTCAACCTACTGTGTAGGTATATTCGAGACTGGCTTGAACGTTTAAAATTCATTTTTTCAGATTTCTTTTTATTATTCATCGATTTCTATTTTGTTCCCCTTAGATATAATAAAATTGTGCCAGCGTTTCTTCCAATCCTGGAAGTACTTTTGATATGCATTTTTTGGTATGTCCTTGAGCTTTCTCAGAGATTTGGTTTCAATCTCCTCAATCGTCGCAAAACTCCGCCCTTTCATGGGTCTCTTCTATCTTGGGAACAGAAATAAGTCGCAGGGGGCCAAATCTGGTAAATACAGTGGCTGAATAAATACTTTTCAAAATGAATAACTCAAGAGCATTTTAACACTCTTGTTATTAGCCAATTTTCTATATAGGTTCCATACAATCAAAATTATTGAGGTTTCAATGTCTATTTCTACTTGAATTTATTTTTCAAGTCACTTGAAAACTGTGGTCGTACAGTTTCAACCGTACAGATTTTTGCGGCAAGCTGAAACCTCAATCAATCAATCGAATAGAAAATAGAATTTTTGAATGGCTAGAAATCTAATTCACTCAGAATTCTCTTTCCAATAGTAAGTTTTTTTATGCCTATATAGTATCAGATTTCCAAAAATACATGGCCCGAAAATGAAACCCTCAAGTACATGAATACGTTCTGACAAAGAAAAAAATAAATCCTAGAAGACCTGACTTGCTTCACAGTTCAACCTCTGCAACATTTTCAAATAAAAGAACACCCTCCATCGCGAAGTGACGCGCTGCAGCTACGCACAGGTGCTACATCTGCCAAGTGGAAACGACCCAAACAGCTGATCGTCATCCCGATCGGTGGCCGGGGTTATGACGTACATGCCTCGCAAGCTCGCTATTGGTCGGCAACGCCGTTGTTCAGTCCCATCACAGCTGATCGAAAGGACAGCATCCAGCTGAGGGCCGAACAGCGTTGCCAAGTGGCGGTGTTTCTTGAACTCGCTGCAAATGTACCGGGTGACAACGAAATCATTGAGAGATTTGAAATTCGCAACGAAGATATTGTTCGTTGAAAGCGATGTTTCCAATGAAAAAATAAATGAAAATTTTTACGGTTCAACGGGAAATTAATTCAAGTAAGGAATTTAAAATTGAACCCTATATTTATTTAGATCATTTGATAGAATTGAAAATTCTTTTTTGTTCTAAAAAAAAGATGTTGAAGATTGAATGCAGTTCCTTACTCTGTGCTAGTGAAAACGTGAAAACTTCGAAGTTGTTATCGAAAATAAAAAAATACTTTTCCGTTGGCGTTGAAAAATTAACCGCGTAGTATCTCTGACATTGCTTTATAGTACAAAAAGTCAATTTTAATGTAGAGTTCCTACTGAGTTTTCGCGATAAATGAAGTAAAAAATTTCAACTCTTGAGTTTCTAGTTGAAAAATGACCAAACACGGTTTGTTATTATTATTATTATTACTATTATTATTGTGGGTCAGGCTATCTAGAGTTAAACCTCGTACTTGGGCAATGTTTATTCTGTAATCAAATTATCTGCAGCTCCGATCATCGGAGATAATTCAAGATGAATAAATCTCTGAAGACGTTAGACATTCGCATCAGCGAAACGTCAGGAAAAAAATTTCAAAAATCCAGGGCCTTCAAACCCGGAAAATAGTGACACTGAAAACCTCGGCCGCGACAGCCTTAACCATTTTGACATTCTAGTGATTATCACGCAGACATATCATCGATGTGTTCGAATATTATTTTGGGCAGATTGTTTCATGGCATTATTTTTATTTTATGTATTGTTAACTAATATTGTTTAAGTTATTTAATTTCTCATTAATCCCAAGGGTTTCCCAATCTGTGTGTTCCAATTGGTCTTCTAATGTACGGATCTTTTCTAATCCACTTATCCTCATAAAATTCAATATTCTCAAATATCTTTTCGCAAGCAACACGTATATTTGAATCTATTTCACGTAAATATTGTAAGCTAAAATAGCTAGATTTTTAAATTCCTTAATTGTTCTTTGTATCCCTCATCTTGGGAATTATGACCTTTCCTACCTATGTTAATCCAAACCTCTGTCTATCCCTACAATGACGAATCTTACCCCTTCTCTAACTACCGATGTGAAACATTGCATTTTGTAAAATTCATTCATTACGGTTCAAACCTTGTAAAAGTAAAGTTAGAATAAATCTTGTCATGTCTACAGTACATCATAGCCAGTTATTTTTCTCGTCCTATCTTTTCACAAGAGTTATTGTAATTTATGTGTGCATTGATCATACATACTCGCGATAAAATAATAGTGGGTCAAAGTATTATTATGTGAACAGTTCAAGGTTATAACAATATTGATTGTATATAAATAAATAAACATAGCTATAAGTTTCAACAAGTATTTTTGACCCGGTAAAGTACAATAAACCCGCCTAAACCAGCTGTGACAAATCATAACGAAGTCACAAAATTTTTTTGAGCAATCTTTTAGCATTTTGCATTTATGATGAGCATTTATTTATTTCAATAATAATAATAACAATAATATTAATACCAACGTCTTTATTATCTTCTAATATGTTTAAAGCAAATTAATCAGTTACAGTTCATTTATTATATGAAGATAAAAGGCGAAGTTCAATTTACATGAGGACAAGTCATCATTCAATTGCTCTTCCACTTCCACCTCCGGGAAACAGTATAATCCATCATCTATTGTATTTTTACTATAATAAAATTCATTCTGCAGAAAAAAAACAAAAAAAGAATTGTTATTACGTCTCGAAAGCCCTAGTCCTTAGCAGTCTAATGCGGCTGCTCTTCCTATTGTGGCCTTTTTTCCGCAAGTTCCTCAAGTTTTCCGCACTGTTTGGACTGTATTTTTGTTTTGGGCGTGTGATGGTGTACCCAAGTGTAATCTTCAGTGATTAATCGGCGCCAAAACTCATATTTATCGCGCCTAAACTGCGCCAACAGAGCGATGGAAATGTTTATTCGAACACGTTTTTGGTCTAACGTGAGCAAACGCGGCACCCAACGCGCGGACAGCTTTCTCATGTCTAAATGTTGATCTAATATGTGACAAACACGTTCTTTTGACATGTTCACAACCTCTGCTATCTCTTTCACTTCACTTCGGAGGTCGTCAAGCACCATTTAGTGAACTTTGTTCACTAAATGGTGCTTGATGATGTTTTCGTCGGTAGTTGCAGTTGCAGCTGCATAAAATTTCACTGTGGTAAAAGATGGTGCAGAGTCTTCATACATAGAATCGGAAACTTTTCAGACCACCCCCGTAAAAGTATATCCCTAAACTTGGCAACACCGCCAATCACGACTCAATATGTTCGAATCAAGGTTGCCTCGGCACGTGTTTGGTTCGGATACATTCTCTAACTTAACACAAGTGCATACAGTGTGAGGAGCTATTTTTGTCGGAAGATGAACTGGAAAAATGTCGTAGGAAAGGGAGGCGGGTTTCTGCAAGCGAGCGAACGGAAAATCGATGTACCGAACGGAATCCTTGACCCACTTTTCCAACATGTGCATTACAGTGAAAGGGTCGACCTCCGCCATTGTGGAAATCGTCCGTGGCGAAGGAAAATTCATGTTATTGAAATTGTTCCATGGCCTGGTTGAATGTCGATAACTTTGGCTCGAAAAAAGTAGGGTATACAATGTGGTTATTTCATAATGACTTCCACCGCTCTGAAAATATGATTGTGAATAACAGAACCGACTGGGATATACAGGATGGATTGTCGAAAACGTAAGGAAGATAATTTTTGATCCAAAAACCATCGAAACTAAGCGCGAGTGTCATACTCCATTTTTTTAAATCTCAATAAAGATCTAGCGAACAGGGTTTTCAATTTTCTACGAAATGTTACTTCCCATTCAAAATCAAAATCGACTCACTCAACGATATGCTTTCCAAAAAATGTGAAAATTTAGCTTACATTACTTAAAAATTTACCTTTCATTCTAATAAATGCTGAAAATGTTTGTCAAACTCTATTCTGTAATACATTATCCTCACTTGCGGTGTTATTTCTCGACATACATCATTGTTTCGTACTCGAAGCTCTTCCAGTGAGTCAGGTGGAGTGCGACACACTACTATTTGCATGTTTCTCCACAAAAATCTAGAGGACTCAAGTCGGGTGTCTGAGGAGGCCACTCAATCGCACTCCTTAGTCATATTTAGCAACCCAAATATCTGTGTTGTGAGTAATGTGGAAAAGCACCGTATTTTGGAAGCATTACTTCCCCTTCAACAAATGAAGTTCCATTCTCTATAGGATTCAAGTCGGGTGTCTGAGGAGGCCACTCAATTGCACTTCTTAGTCATATCCAGCGACACAAATATCTGCGTTGTAAGTAATGTAGAAAAGCACCGTCTTTTTGAAACATTACTTCCTCTTCAACAAATGAAGTACCATTCTCTTTCATATTGATCAGAGAAAAGTTGTTATGATTGCATATTTCTCCACAAAAATCTATAGGATTCAAGTCGGATGTCTGAGGAGTCCACTCTATCGCACTCGTTAGTCACATTCAGCAACCCAAATATCTGTGTTTTGAGTAATGTGGAAAAGCACCGTCTTCATGAAACATTACTCCCTCTTCAACAAATGAATTACCATTCTCTATTATACTGATCAGAGCAAAGTCGTTATGGCTGCATGTTTCTCGACAAAAATCTATAGGATTCAAGTCGGGTGTCTGAGGAGGCCACTCAATTGCACTCCTTAGTCATATCCAGCGACTCAAATATCTGTGTTGAGGGTAATGTGGAAAATCACCGTCTTTTTGAAACATTACTTCATCTTCAACACATAAGATATCATTCTCTGTTATACTGATCAGAGCAAAGTCGTTATGATTCTGGCATGGATCCAGATACGAGGTCTGTGAAAAAAATGAGGTGAATGCTCAAATTTCGCCAGCTACGTACATTCTGAGAGCGATTTTCTGCTATCGAAAAAAGTGGATAAATAACCTGGAGTTAAATGCACAAAAACACTTGAAATGTTGACAGTGGTGTACTGTGATTGTACTCAGTCAGAAAATCAGTCAGTCAGAAAATTATTTATAGAGGCACAAGCTTTTCACAGAAGATCGAAAAGAAAGTTTTGCTCACTGTTTTTTCGATAACCGTGGCGTAATGAATCAGGAGTATTTGCCACAGTAGTTGAAGTTATTTGTGTCCCAAATGACATTATTTTTGAATGTAGAACTCCTAATTGATTTTTTGGATACTGAAAGTGACACGTAACAAGTTTCAGCTTCTGGACTCGTTGCCAAATTATAATTATACAAGCATCTGAACTAGTTTGCTGAAAAGACAAAAGTTTATAATTTGCGCATTTCTATTTTCAAACTCAGTAAGAAACGAATAGTAAGTACTGTACGAAAAAAAAACAATTTTTTTCTCAAAAAATATTTATTTATTCATCAATCCCTTCGAAGTAGTCCCACTCAGATTTAAATCACTTCTGCCGGCGGTTTTCCAATCCTGGAAGTAGTTTGGATATGCACTTTTTTGTATGTACTGGAGCTCTCTCAACAATTCTATTTTTATCTCTCCAAACGTCGCTAAACGCCGTCCTTTCACGGGTCTCTTCAATCTTGGGAACAGAAAAGAATCGCAGGGAGTTAAATCTGGTGAACACGGTGGCCGAGGCATGATTACGGTTTGTGGTTGGCCAAAAAATTACAAACAATTGATAACGAATGAGCAGGCGCTTACTCTGTAGGTCAGGTGGACTCATGAGGGCCAATCGCGTGGCAGCAACCCTGAGCGAGAGGTACAGCCGATATAGGCACCTCAAGCTACGCATAGTGCTGTTCACCCGCACTTGTATGGAACTTTCTTGATCGTCTGGCAGGTGGTAATTTCCATCAAATCGGTCTGGCTTTTTGAAATTATTTATCTCTCAGTACCTATATTACTCTTCCGAAACTCCAGCGTGCCTAAAGAATTGTTTTTTTATTCATTGAAAAATTCATTTTTCAATAGTCTGGGATACATTAAGACCCGACTGATCAGTCTGACTTTTTTACTTCTCAATTCCTTGAACATTCAACTTGAAGATATAAAATTTCACGTCTCATGCCTCAAAAACATTTTTCTAACTACAAAATTTCCCTTATAAACAAAGTCAAGGGTTGGCAGGGGGCCTTACCTTTCAGCCAGACCTCGACTATTTCATTTAGGGGTCATTCAAGGACAATTACAAAAAAAATAGTGGTGTCTAAAGAGCCTACCCAAAATTGTTCATCAGCTCTCGGACTATTAGTTATCGACCTCGTTTCGTTTTCCTTCGCCCGCCCTGTACAATAGTCCTAACGGCCTCCGATAGTTGTATCCAGTGGCGGATCTAGAGGGGGCACCCCCTCCCGAGGATTGAAAGTTCACTAGATATAATTTGGTGACATTTTGGGACATAGACTCAGAATATTACTGGAGTTTTTCCCAAACCGTTATTTTAACACCTCGACCCGTGTTTTGATCACCAAGTGATCATCTTCAAGAGGACGGAGTTTGATTTGTAGCATGCTGTCAATAAATTCATTTATTATTTTTTCACCGTTGTATGCGCTGGTCAAGCCCAGTCCCCCGAAGCCCCGATACATTCGGGAAGGCGCGCCAGCATTATCAACCAACGACCACTTCCCACACCTTGGGGTAAGTGCTCATTGGGTCCGCAAATCATGTGCCCTGAGCGAGCGCAGTGAGTCAAGAATGACAGCCTTCTACATCTATCCGGCTAAGATTTCTGCCTTAATGCGGCAAGCCGGTATGATTTTAAGATTCGAGAGTATAGAGAGCATCATTCCACCAAGGACCCCAATTATCAGAACAACCATCTTGATAGAGTGGTATGGATAGAGTCTGTGGAGTTGGGAAAGAAAATCTCGATATTTTATCCGCTTTTCCTTCTCTTTCCGGACGACCATTAGTCTCACCAGGAACTGAAAACTCCACGGCAATTATCGTCTTGCCCTGGTGGTCGAGAAGGACTATTATTATTACTATTATCATTATTATACTCTAGATTGCAAACTGTTACCCCCTAAAAAAAAATTTTCTGGGTCCGCCACTGGTTGTATCATTTTGTTTATGTTTGAAATACAAACAGGATGTCTGACCAAACTAAAACCAAAAATCGAAAACCCGGAGATAAGATAGTTACGACCGAATATCAAAATATTATGATGACTGTGTGTATTTTGTTGAAATCCTGGTTTCACAATGCTTATACGGAGCTGATTATAAAAAATACATCGCCACCACTCGTTAAATAATTCATATTCATCCTCGGTACACGATCGCTACGATATTTAAGTTGAACGAGTCATCATTCTTTCAACTGCATCTCACGTTTGTTACGAACTTTTTCGTTAGATGAGTAGACAAAATAAAGAACCCTGATTGAATAAATACACAGCTTATTGGTGAAAAAGAAGAGCAATTTCAATCATATTGCTACAGGTTTCGAATCGGGAATTGACCATTCCAGTGAACTCGATACTATAGATTAAGACTTACTGTTTGTACTTTGTATTATAGATAATTGACATTCAAAACTATCGATTATAAACAATCTGTACTTAATGTTGAAAAAACTTTATCCTTTATGTATCCCCAGACAAAAAAATCTAAAAGAGTAAGATCTGGGGATCGAGCTGGCCAGTTAATTGGTCCATTGTTTCCAACCCATTTTCTTGCGAATATTGCTTCTAAATGTTCCCTTACTATTGCTGCATTATGAGAAGGAGCGCCGTCCTATTGAAAATATTGTATTTCATTTTCTTGTTTTCTTTCTGTCAAATGCACCATAGTATCTCAAATTTCTTTCTAATCGTCTAAACATTTGGATGTTTGGAAAACGACAATTCGGGTATAGCTCAACATACATGTTCCTTGCCAAAAGAGGATTTCTATTTGATTTTACATAACTAAAAAGCATATCAGTCCTTTCGGCATTTGAATACCTACATCTTTGATATGTTCATAAACGTCTGACAGTTCTCAAAAGATATCAACAACGCATTATTGTTTCTTGCCATAGAAACCAGACAGAGCATATGCGATTGAGATGGTAAATGAATTATACAACAATCCAATTTTGACCAAAAACTGATATTTTTGTTACTTCCAGGATTGAGAATTATAAAAATGCAAATGCAAGTTTGAACAAAATAAAGTTGAGTTTAATTCGTGAGTTTTTCAAATTCACTTTAAAAAGTATTCAAATTGATGTTTCAAATGTTGGGTTTTAATTTTTAAAGGGATTTGTTTCTAATTCACATATTGGCAACAACGCCTATATCAAGTTGAAATAATTTATAC
>WOGO01004421.1:0-13283 GCA_015342085.1 Leptinotarsa defecta | reverse complement strand
TCAGTGATGAATGTTCTTTTTTTCTAAATGGCACAGTTAATCGCCATAATTGTCGCTATTGTGCTGATTCAAATCCCCACATTTTTCATGAAGTGCATAATCAACGTCCACAAAGATTAAATGCATGGAGTGGAATTTTTGGTGACCGTATTATTGGCCTATTGTTTTTAGAAGGTAATTTAACCGGACAAATGCATCTGGAGCTTCTGGAAGATACTATTAATCCCCTTCTCACTGATATTATTGAAAATGACCACAATTATCGGGAGGATCTGTAAATATTTCAACAAGATGGGGCTCCTCCGCACTATGCTCTGCCTGTTCGGCAGTATTTATATCAGACTTTTCCGGATCTGGATCACTGGATTGGGAGGCGGGGCACTATCGAATCGCCACCACGATCACCAGACCTTTCGCCCTTAGATTTTTTTCTGGGGGGTCATTTGAAAAGCAGAATTTACTTTACCCCTCCTGCATCACTCGAAGATTTACGGCAACGAATCACAAATGAATGTCGCCAAATCACTTCAGAAATGCTCCTCAATGTTCGAGAGCGTTTCCAGCAGAATCTCTATTATTGCATGAAAGCTAGAGGTGCCCATTTTGAGCATATGCTAACATGAAAATAAAGTAAGTTACTTCAACACTAAATTTAATATGGTTCGTCCAAATTAAAAAAAATGTACACCGTTGTTTAGAAAATTCCAAAATCTTTCAAACGATGTGCGACTCGCACCCAATTACCTATTAAAATTCCAAGGGTTGTTCACCCCTCTGCTTTGAAGTGACGACGCTGTAAATGGAAAAAAACTGTCCCCCTCCATTTTCTGTGAAAGAAGCAGAACTCTAATATACTGAAAACTGGAACGTTTTCACAGATTCCTAATTCACGTAAATTCATTAATTCTGCCAAACTTAGAATACTCTCAATGAGATTAAATAGTTCTAGATACAACATAGAATATAATATATTGGGAATATTCAACTTCATAATATATTTGTACAATATAACCTGGTGTTTCATCATTTTAATTCTAAATCATTATTCTAACTACATCACGATCACAATTATATTGATGTATATTTTTTATAGATATATTGTAAATATGGACCTTCATTAAACTATTACAAAACGTTCATTTTTGATTTATTCGTATTCAATATTTCATCTTGTTGCTCAAAATAAAACGCATCCATTGGTCTAAATATAAATATGCTGATAGTTATTTTGATAATTCATATATTTTTGTGCAATACACAGAATGGCCTACTAATAAATTGTTTACTTTCATTAACAAACCCTCATAAAAAGTAGAACATTCTGTATACATATTCAGAAGACTAAAGGAAGATTTAGAATATATCGCTATACACATTAATTTTTCATTTTGGGAAGCATTTTATTCTTTACATATGTTCAAAATTTACATTTTCAAAACTCCCTTTCAAACATTCAGACGAGGAAGCTCTAATTATATTTTGAAGTTACAGGTTCATCTTTTTTCGATTTGTGATAAATTTTGAATTATCTACTAAGGCACAACCTCAACTAATTACTAAGTGTCATTCAATGTATCTGTACAATGTGGATTTTTTTACAATCGACGGTATAGTGTGGCCACTTCAAATTGATTCAATTCATGTTCTGCGTCTATGAAAATAATGGAGTAATTATAATATTAAATGAATTGTTACAGTAATATATGAAATTGAAATCCAAAATTTTTTCTGTTTGGCAAGACATGGAAATGGAATATTCATGTGGAACAGCCCGTATATTTGTGAACGTTTGAATTATACCTGTCAAAATACATACAATATTCTGATATTTCAATTTACTAATGAAATATTTGCAGAAATGATTGAAATGATTCAAAATAAATTTTGTGAAACATTAAATCGTGCTGGGTAATCCTTTGGGAGCTGCGTTGATCGATAGAAAATTATATATAGAAAAATATGAAAATATCTTAGAGTTACAACGATATTTGGAGCAACACATCTAAAATAGTTTCAAACTCGAAGCACTTCAGAAAAAGTAAGTTCAAACCCATCTATTTCAAATGAAACACCCTGTATTTAGTGTATTTTCATATTCTAAATCAAATTCTAGATGTATTTCAAAAGTCCTTTTTCTTTTTAATCTTACATTTGGAATGCTTATCTTCATCTTTTCCTTATACTTATCAATTTTCCTCTCAGTTTTTAAATATTGAAGACAAAGTTCAAGTGAGAGAAATAACAGCAAAGAATAACCAATGTGACATACAGGGTGCCACAAGCATTTGTGAGTAATTTTTTGTATACTTTTACAATTCAATATCTATTTTCGAATCGGCGGTTCAAATATGAAATTTCACATTTACATTCTATTCAAGAAAAAACTGCTTCCTTTTACCAGCGGTATTTGATATTGAACTATTTTTCGAACCTTCCATGATATTGATCCGCAGTAAATCGGTGTTAATAATTTATAGTGGTGGCCCGATCAAATTTGATATTTTATGAAGTTTTGTTTTGTTTAATACGCCGATTTCAATATTTTTAGACAAAAGATTACGAATATTCCAGTCAACCATATCCTGTAAACATTTTTAGAACTTGCTTACAACACGTATAGACATGAGCTGTCTACATATCTATAGGTCTATAAATACACAAATTCCTTCTCGTTGTAGTAGAATACGAATTAAAAAAATAATTCAAAAGAAAAAATTTCCTTTAAAAAAATTTACTGTAACCAATTTTCAAATATAATTTGTCAATAATTTTCAGAACATAAATCTGTAATAAAATATACCATGTGAAAACCATGTAAAACGTAACGAAGTTCCAATCTACTTTTGGTATAACCGGAAGTGCGCCGGTCTTGAAATTATTTTAGCTAAATTTTCCACATCGATACCGTAAAGTTTTTATAATTCTTATATTTATACCGTCACCCTGTACAACTCTCAACTTTTTAGAAATACTTTGAAGAAAAATAATTTGCTGAAGGTAGCAGTTGTAGATAGCAGAAAATTTTGAATAATCATTTAATAAAATAGTTAGCCTACATAGGCTGAAAAACTTTCACGACTGGAAAGGTCCGAGATATAATATTTATTTATGCAATAGGAGCAATCATTTAAAAAAAAGCAAATCCGGATTATTAGGCTGTGGTCGAAAGGAACTGGTTATATATCAAACGTTTCGTCTTTCACTGCGGCAGACATCTTAAGTGGCTTATGCTTCGATTGCAAGGATGGACAAAGTATCTTGAAGTCTCAGCGATAACCGACAAGTGAGCAGTGACCTCTGTGTTCACTCGCATTTATAATACTTGGGTGGGGTGAGAGGGAGATGTCCTTGAGAACGATAACTCCTGGTTGGTCCGAGCTTGTTCTGATTGGTCCACGGTGGAAGGTCAATTGGACTTGTGTTCTAGTCTATTTATAGTCTTCCTGAGAACTGGATACCGTTTTGTTGACTTGCAAAGTTTCTTCTCTTTTGAAATTGTTGGGATGTCTATAGATCAGTATGTCATTTTATTACGTGGTTTGCTTCAGCTAGGACATGTTTTGCGTTCACGGGATTTCTCTGCCGCATGAGGCGGCAATAACGCTTATGTTCTTGTATCCTAGTGTTGTCGCTGCGTTTGGTAGTTCCGATGTAAAATGGACCACAGGAACACGAAATCCTATGAATGTCGGCGAATGATAGTAGATCAGTTGGCTTGTGAAATATATTGCTGTTGTCACATTAGTCACCATGTTAGTAAACGAAGCATCCGCTAGTGATAGGTTCGGTCTACTTACTTTACATTAGCGAAGTCACGCCCTGTGATGGAAAACTGAACGTCACAACATTAAGACCTTTTACAAGCCAACTGATGAGCTACACAACACTATCAGATTGGCCAAGGTTAAAAGAAATCCTCTGTCATCTGCCGGTGTTTGAAGGGACCCTCTTCCTGTGGTTCAGTTTACATCAGAACTACCAAACGCAGAATCAACGTCCCTACCACCGCCTACTAGTATAAATACGAGTGAACACAGAGCTCCCCGGTCAGTCGTTGCTGAGATTTCTAGATACTACCTCCATCATCGCAATCATCACATATGCCACTGAAAATGTCTGCAGCTGAAGTAGACAAAACGTTGTATGTATTTTGTTGGATATAATTAGAATAACTCTATTTTGTATCTGATATTATCGACTCTGAAATAGTATAACAAATTTGGGAAAATCGGCTCTGACTTTGGACTACCTTCTTAGTTGCTTTCCAAACGTTCATAAATAACGAAATTATTGAATTGATTCTCTAAGAATTGGAAAACACTTTGTCTCGATATATCCCGATATAATTCATATTTCATAAAATAACGATACATTTCAATACGTCAAAGACAAAAAATATCAATATGTTAGATCTTTCGATTCAAAGACAATATTTATGATTATGAATTACTTATTTCTAATATATATTTTGAATTCCATACGAGTTCAGTGACCATATATATTTTAATTCATTTCATTTATATTTACATTTAAGTTATGTTTGTTCCTGACTATTTACACACTATATTATTTACTGATTGAAATTTGTTAGAGAGCCTTTCAGGATTCTAACATGTGGCAACAATAACCAATCAGAATAACGGGACGCTGGTGTCAATGTCGCCATTCTCAATGGTCAACGAAAATAGGCGGAAAACAAAAATTTCAAAAGGTTTTTTGATATTTTAGACATTTTTCTAATCAAATTGTTGCATTCTAAACTTGTTAAGAGATAATTTAAATTAACGTTTTTATTTAAATAATTTATCTGATTCATTGGTTAGACAAAAAGTATTCAGATGTTTGCTTTTATGTCGAAATGAGCGATTCTGGGAATCTTTCGTGGTATCTTTCGATTATTTGATTTTGATATGCTTATGTTCGAACAAAAAAAATGCAGGAAAACGAAGTCCTAACATCAAACTATTCGCAATTATATACATTTAAAAAAAATCCGTCGAAATTGAGCATACAGAAACTCACCACTCTAAACGTCCTATTCATTTTAGTCCACACCATACCAGAATAATAACCAAACCCCAACAAATTCACTTCTCTCATTGAATGTCCCCTGAAAATGCAAAGCTTCAAATTCACCACTTCACTTTGAAGCAATCTAAACACCAAACGGAAGCTGTTAAAATGTTTCATTTTTTTGTTCTAGTTTTTTACTCTACCTACTGTTTCTACTCAACATATACCACATATTCATCTATGATATTTACATATTTCCGACTAGAAATTGTTTCACAGCGCCACAAAAAAATTCAAGCAAAAAATTTGAAAACTAGAATACTCATTGGTCCCAAATAAATATGCCTAAAGAGGATTCGAAATTGAAATTTTTTCAAAACAACAGTCCTTTCAAAGGCACAATTTCAAAATTTTGCTTGAAAAATAACAAAATCATATATTTCCTTTATATGCGAGGAATATATAAATTTAAAAATAAAAATTTGGTACAAATCTTCTATACACTGAGGTCTGTCCCCCCTCCTTCAACTATTAAACAAGACAAGCTATCGAGATCGAAATAAGTTAATAAGTTTACCTAAGAATGTATCATTTTTACTCTTTTTTTTTTCAAAAAAAAAATATCTGTGAGGAATCAACCGTTGCCAAGGAGGCAACGGGTAAGGTTTTGTGACATTCGAAAATTCATTCAATTCTCTAACAGCACATTCGTTTCAGACAATCGAACATTTTTGTAGTAGGAGTACCATTGCGAATGATGCTCAGCCTATTATTTATCGAATGAGAAAGGAGACTTTTTGAACTCGGTGTAGAATAGATTCTACCAAGAATATTTGGAGCTGCTGTAATTGAGAAGCTCCAAAACAGCTGAGATCAATACTAGTAAGGTATAACGAGATATGATTTGAAAATATATTTGTAACGTGTCCCAATTGCCTTCTTCGTGTTTATTATTAGTAAAAAGAAAACAAAAATCCCACTTTTTTAATATTCAACAAAGAAATTATTCTTCGAGCTTGAAAGAATCAGTCATCTGTTGAGCAAGATTTCACTCCAGGAAAAGTCAATATAGATTACTTTGAAATAAATGTGTAACAATTTTTTTGGATCAAAATACATCCCAGTTGCATATTTGATAATTCTTAGATACTCCTGAATTGACATCAGATCAAACAGCATTCAAAGCAGCCTTAAAAGTATAGGATTGACTCGGCTGACCCCTGGCGGCCAGATTTCCCAACTTAATCACTATTTTTTTTCTACACGAGATATTGAATTTGTTGAATAGGGTACTTTGAGTATAACTTTTAAAGTAATATGGAATTAATTCAAATTAAATACAATAAACAATTGAAGAAATACTAGAATCTCAATTTATTCTTGGAAATGAAGACATTTTTCGTCGCATCACAAAGAGACATCTAACAGAAAGTTGTCCCAAGATGTGGCCTTCCATGTCCAGAAAAGAAATGAACCAATTGAGAAATGGACATTAATGGCGATAATTAAAAAAAAACTAATATATATTTATTTGTTTGTAAAATAAAAAGTGGTACATCAAATCACTCAACACTATCTGTTCTATTTTTCTGTTGCAGACTCCAAACCGGGTTCCGATTCTGATTTGAACGTATTCTTATTGTCGTGCAATTCTATCAGAGCTTTCGGATCATCAGGATCACCTTCAATTTTCCTCGACGCCATTTTATTATCTATGAATTTTCCAGTTTCTCCAGCACCTGTCGCAATACTCTCTACAAGAATCTCATTCAACGACTTCTGATGATGCACTTTCTCTTCGGTGTCCCAGAAAGGCTTCCTTTCGTCCTTCCAAGCCACCATTTTCATTAGATGCCGAAAGCCCTCTATGTCTTTCGTCCCGCTTTGCTTAATCAGCTTTACATAGTCGTGAAACCGATCCAACCCCGCGGAGATGGCTTCCAAATTTCGAACTGTTTCTATGTCAGGAGCTTCAACTTGGCACTCACGAAAAATCTCCATGGCTTTATTTAGAAGAGAATTTGCCTTTTCCGGTTCCCCAGCGATGAGGTAGTACTCACCCAAGTTCTTGTATGCTTGCCCCATGTAGAACGGCAGGTCGAATTTTTCAGCATCCTCTTTCAGTAACAGCAGCGTTCCCAAAGCCTTCTCTGCATTGTTGTCCATGAGGTATGCTTTGGCCAACTGTATTCTCACCTTGCATATCCCTTCGATCGACCGCAGTTTCTGTTGAAGGTGCAGAGCTCTGCCAAAGGAGTTGATGGCCGATTTCACATCTCGAGATTCCATCTCGCAAGTTCCTTTCAGCATGAGTACCTTTGTTTCGCCTTCGTGATAACACGATTCAGCTGCCCTTTTCCTAGCCTCTACTATCCGAGAAATGGCCTTCGTTGTATCAATTTTCATGAGATATTTCGCTTCTCTATACAAGCAGTGAAAGAGGTGAAGGTTCACTTGCATGAACAGCGTGCCAGTTTCTCCTGGGAAAAAATTTTTGCTGGTCCAGCCTTTACCTTCGGACAGCTCCCTCGCTATCTCCAACTGCTGCAAGGCGGCGCTGTACTCCTTTACGTTCTCGATGAGGAACTTACCGTAGGCGAAGTGACTTAAAGCTTCGTATTTTCCTCCTAGTGATGTGTATTCCTTGGTTACCCTGATGGCTTGCATTAACAACTGCTCGCCAAGCCACCACCAGTCAGGACCGTCAAAAGCGAAGTGTACCGCCAGCGACAAGAAGTCGTGGCACTCCTGGGCAAAATTTTTTTTCTTGTGATTATCTTCGGATGAACGCAAGCCGTTGCTCAAATACTCCAGCTCAGGCCTGCTGTATATGAGCTGAGGCCTCAGCCATACAATAGTACCGATTCCCGCCTGTTCCCTCAGGTTCATTTGGTACTCGAACAGTTCTTTTAGGTACGATACAGTACTGAAGTAGCCCTTCTCCTGGAGTCCGATCAAAAGTGCTTCGTCGAAGGGAAGCTTGTATTCGCGAATTTCGTCGATGGTATATACCGGTAAGTTGGATCGCATTTTTTCGATCATTTTCTGGTTTTTCTCCTTTCTCTGACGTTCTCTTTTGATGTAGTTGTCGGCCGGAAAGGTATTCATTGTAATGAGAATTGATTTGAGAAATGGAATGACTTTTGTTGTCAATTAAAATGACAGTGACAATGAACAAGCAATGCACTGTCTATACACTGGTGTAGCGACTACATGCATGTAGAATTTTCATGCAAATCAGATGACCGAAGTGATTTACTTGATTTCAGATTAAAGTAACATCAGATGCCGTTTCTTGTGCAATGGTACTGGGATGAACCACAAATGCATTGCTGGACTTAACTGAACTTGGAGGAAAAGGCTGAGAAAGTGCGGGCGATGGCATCTCCCCCTATGAAGACAAAGAACTAAATCGTTGAAAACCAAAGATAAACGAGGCATTCCAAGGCCTCTTCAACTTGAACGTCAAGTCAAAATACAAATTTTTTGACGTATGCAGTATACGTACATACATTTTCTGAAAGAAACGCGCAACTTTCGACCTACCAGTACACCAGAATTAATCCTACTCAGGATACATGGATACTACTTGAATATTATTGGAGTTTTTTCCCAACACCAATCTGTTATGTCGATACGTGTTTCGATCACCAAGTGATCATCTTCAAGCTCACATTGAAGTATTTTAAAATACAATATGGGGGTGAAAATAGGGCTAAAAAGGGAAGTGACGCCCACAAGAACACTGCTCCTTTTTTCAGAAGAAATTACGAATTCACAATCCTAAATGCACGTATAAATTAAAACTATGTTTCAATAAAAGCTATTCAATAAATTTTTTAATTTAGATTTTCAATTTATTTGTGACATGGGTCTACAACTTTGAAATTCTGACTGAGATATTCAAGATGAACATGAAAAAAATCCAAATATTCCGAGTGGTCCATATTCCATATAATTTTTTTAATTTGTTAGTTCTTACTGTCGATCGATAGCCGAGCGGTTCGACGTGGGTGCCTTGTTCACTCAGTCAATCGGCCGGTGTGTGATTCGATAGTTCAAGCCCCAGGCTAAACGACCGATTTTCACTTGCTATCGTCCAACCCGTGTTACGAATCACACGTTAAAAGGTAAAACCTCGTTAGTCCTTAGCTCCCACAAGTTTAAAGTTCTGAGGGATGTCGTTCGTAGGGGTGCGACAGCTGGTTAACGGAAAAAAATATTTCAAAACATATTTTAAACATATATTTACTGCCTGAAAAATTAAGAAAATTGTATTGTATCATAAGATATCAAAACTCATGCACGAACTGAAACTTTGATAGAAGTAATGATCATTATAAAAAAAATACTCAAAGATACATTAATTATTCAATAGAAAATATAAATAACAAGAAAGTCTCCTTTGAAAAATTATTACTATTGCTCTGTTAGATTTGTCAATTTATTTTTGCTTTTCTATTTGTTCATTCAATGGAAAATTTTGAACAAACATAATAATTTTTTATTCATTAGTAGAAAAACAAATGTGTATGTCTTTAATAAATTTCATATGTTTCTCAACATCGAATCAATATTTACTACTAATTAATTAACAAATGTTCTTTGAGTATTTAAAAACTTTTTTGAAAAACTATTACTTCCTTCAAATTCATTATTTTTATCAATGATTAATTCCTTGAAACAAAATTTAAATATAAAGGAAGCAATTGTTTATAGCAATTTTTATATTTCTCAACGCATTGTTGTTCATTCATGTTTTTTTTCATTCCTCACTATTTATATTCTATTAGTTGAATAAATTAGTTTTTGGAAAAAGCAGAGAATCGAGCAGCGGGCTTCAAACTAATGAAGATTGGTGCAGGAAATTTCTTCTTAAATATTTTGAACACCTGCAATACTTCTCAAGATAATTGCAAGAAACGAAACCGATTTTTCACTTTCTCAAAAAGTTTCCTGATGCCGTTTCAAATCGATTGAGATCACAAACATAATTTTCGGTGACGGACGTTGAAAAAGAACTTGTTGCTTTATATTATGAATTTTATTTTATTCTTCGGAATGCATTTAGACAAATTTAGAAGTAGAAATAATGTCAACTTGCTTCAGGCCTTACTCTCAGTTGGAATTTCAAAGTTGTGGTCCCCATTACAAATTTGCAAATTAGTCCATATATAATACCAATCAAATCAAACAGGTTGCCAAATTTCATAAAATGAATTGAAAATCTGAATTTAAAAAAATATATTAAATAACTTATATTGAAACATTTTTTAATTTATACGTGCATTAAGAATTGTGAATGCGTAGTTTCTTTTGGAGCCTTCAACAATGTTTCTTCATATCTGAGGTTTCAGTTTTCTTCTCAACATCTTTATATGAGATTTTCACAAGCCTAAAGAATTTAAATGCGATTGCACTGACGCTACAATTGTCAACTTTACTAGATAATTTTCCTACAAGAAAACTTGTAGTTCCGTAATATCACAGGAGAGAAAACAATTTTAAAAATCCACTCAAAACAACTGGGACACGTTGCAACCATTTCAGTTAATAAACAACAAAGTAAATAAAATATACAATAACAAGTTGAAAATAACGACCGCCAAAAAGCGATCAATAAAATATACCAAACAATTTACATTTGGAAATCTTCGAATTTCATTTGGGGGCCGTCCTCGTAGAAGAGGTCGAGCAAGCCCTCATTTGGAACCAGCCTCGGATCGGGGGGGCTCTGGAATCGGCCCCGCTCCGTTGAACCGAAGGCTTCGTTGAAATCCGGGAGAGGTTTTGGCGATGGCTTCTTCGAAAGGGCAGAGGCGGCCCTGATTGGCACAGCCGCCGGAGATGACACTGCAGGCTGATGAATATATGTTATAAAGGTTCGGTACAGATGAATGAATAATCTTTTGTCAGTAGTGCCATCAGTAACCATTAAAATAACTAACATAGCTTCTATGGGGTTGAGTTTCACATAAAATGAGATACATTATGATGTGTGTCACATCCAGGTTCCATTAAAAGTCCGCGGTGAATGAGTAAGGTTATCGAAAACTTGAAAGGGGGATATTTTCAAAAGGGATTAATTTTTGACAAAAACTTTTCTTCTTTCAAATAATTGTATAACGTGCTAGAAATTGCACGTTAGAAAATGAGACCCCGTTAATGATCAGCTCGCACAAGTTTCGACTACTGAGTCAAGCCAGAGTCCTCCGAGAGAAGGAAATATTAAGTGCAGATAGTTGTTGGTTCACAGATGGATCAAAAACATCTTCCGGTTCCGGTGCAGGTGTTTTCAGTCGCAGACCCAGGAACCTGCCTAGGAACCTATGCGACTGTATCTAACCTCATACACAAGTCAATGAAAATATTCTCAGACAGTCAAGCGGCGTTGAAAGCTCTTGCTTCCTACCGAACAACGTCTAAATTGGTAGCAAATTGCCAAAAACGACTCTCCTCGATAGGAAGACTCAACAGATTGTCTCTGGTCTGGATTTCTAGCCTGGAAGGCAACGAGGCTGCTGACTTCCTTGCAAAGGAGGGTGCGACAAGCGGCTTCATCGGACCGGAACCTCGCTTTAGGCTTTACCAAACAAATATTGAACACCTGGATGCCAAGAAGATTTATGGACTTCTGGCAGAATCTTCCAGAATTCAGTCACTCCAAGGCGCTTATTCTCCCTTCAAAGCTTGATACTGCTTGGTATCAGTTATTGGACTACAGTAGGGATGAACTACGACGTCTAACAGGCCTTCTTACAGGGCACTGTCATTCGAATCATCTTATGCAGAGACTTGGACTGTCGGAAGACAGTGTGTGTCGTGGCAGAGCACATACTTTGTGCCTGCCACGCTGGAGACCTAATCAGGTTTTTAGAGTTCGGCATAGCCGTACTCTTACCATCTGACCTGAAAGACCACTCACCATACAAACTAATCGGATTCGTTAAGAATCTGGGTTTATTTGGTCGAGTGTGAATAGGTGTGAGCCACAATGAACCCTTGCGGATTGCGGTTGAGGGTCGAAGACCCACTCACTTTGGACCTAACCTAACCCCTCCCCTTCATACCCCTCCATAAATTACGTTGTGTAGCGTCCCTGGTTCAATTCCACAAAGAATACAGAAGTACAAACTGAATCAGTAAAAGTGATTGAAAACAACTACTTTCGAACGTGGATATTGAATTATACGAAATTCAATATTCACGTTCGAAAGTAGTTGTTTCCGACCGGACTTTTTCTTTCAGATTGTATATGAAAGAAACTTTTGTTCATTTTGTGGAGCGCTTATGTTCAAGCTAATTGTTTTTTTTCTTCGGAAGTTTGCCACATTTTCGAATGAAGACGGAGAAGAAGAAAGTCAAAAGTTTTTATCGAAAAATATTTCGAATACAAGATTTAAATATTATCATTTGATAACTCTATTCCTTCACCGTAAACTCTCAATGGAAGCTTGATGTAACACGCACAGTATGCAGGCTGATTCAAATTAAGTATGCACAATTGCTAACTTTGTTACATTCTTGATAAATGAATTCAAGCAGAGCAGCATATGCCGTATCTAGCGCAGCACGACACGGCATATTCACAATAGGACCTTCAGGAAGTAGAATAGTGCGGTCCTTACAGTATAATTTTTCATTTGACACAAGAAAGATTCATGGTTGCTTGGACAAGATGCTCAAAATTAAAAAAACGATAGTATGTCTCTCTATTCGTCGTGTCAAAGTTTGATTATCTCGCGAACAAAATGATATATCTATTCATGATTTGATTCCATCACTTATTCAGGGGAATCGGAAAATAGGAAAGTCGATTTTCCGACAATGAGTCCAGAAGAAACCAGTAATTGGTATAATTTTTTTCGTGATTGATATAGTTCACAAAATATAGGTCGAAAATAAAAACAAAACATGTTTTGTCTCCGAAAAGTTGAATTAGTTCAAAATTTTCGTGAAATTGATTTTTTTTAATCTCAGTGAAAAAAAACATCATGATATATTTTTTATATTAAGGCTTATTCGAGATATCCTAGAAAATCGAACAATGAAGAACATATTTATGCCTTGTGTTACAAAATGTCCTCTGGATGTTATGCAGACTGTTTATTTTTCTTTGGTGGAATCTCACTTGAGATATGGAATTCAATTTTGGGGAGTATGTAGTGGTTACCTACTTCAAAATATTTTAGTTTTGCAAAAACGAGCCATGAGATATATGTGCAAATCAAAACGTACAGACTCTTGTAGATTACTCTTCAACACTCATG
>WOGO01004420.1:0-13285 GCA_015342085.1 Leptinotarsa defecta | reverse complement strand
CGATCCATTTAGCTCATACCTTCCGATAATAAAATGATTATCATGCCAAATTATGTACCCAGCGTGTGGGATGCTGAGAATTATAAAAACAAAATATACTGTTAGTGAGGGAATTGAATATTTTCAATAATACTTTCCACTTTCATCACCGGATCACCGGTTACTTCTTTTGTTTTATTAAATTGTAAGTAAGTTACCAGACGTTGTGAACGTTTTATATGACTTCTCAATTTTTCATTACGCTTTACAAAAGTTTGTAAGTTCCTTACTCTTAAGCGACACATAACAGAGAATTCAATGAATTCTCGAGTGAAGGAAGAATATGCAACAAAAAACAATAGCAAAGCTTTGAAATGATAGAATGAAGATGAAAAGAAAAGTCGACGGTGGATTATTCACGATATCATTACGGCAATAAAACTTGGAAAATCATCAAATATAAAAATAATTATGAAAATGTATGCTCCAAAAATATATTAAAGTGAAATTGATTGAAAAAATTTTATTCAGAATATATGTGGTTTCGTTGGTAATGGAAAATATCTTAGCCATTATGAAGAATGTTTGATAACTTAGTGTTTGACGGTTGGCCCGAAGAAGGCAATTGGTTGTTTTTTATGTCTATTAATATCTTCAAAAAAATATATATTTTTAAATATGAATGCAGTCTCGAAAGCTTGAACAGAAAAAAAATTATATTTTTTTTTTATCTACGACTGCAATAACTTCTCCAAATTTTCTACCTGTTTTCTCAACATATCTAGTCGAACTAACACCTTCCACTACTCAACTCTGTCATTTTGACTCAATTCGCCATTAAGTTATCAGTTTAATGGTCATAAACTCATATTGTATACTAATGAAAACAATAAACGGCATCGAGAGTTCGCTAGAATAAAGAAAAATGATTTCTCCGACCTTCTTAGTATACCCGTTAACTTCATCTTTGCATAGATAAGTACAGTCGAGAATTTTATTTTATACTTATTCAGTAATTTAGGATGGCTCGTTTTCAACTCAAATAATTTGTAGCTCCCGAACCATAAGCTTCAGACCATATGTTTTATACTTTGTTGAAATCTGCTCATCATGGAGCATCTGATAATGAGAAACAATATAGGGTGATACATAAAAAAAAATGGATGACATGCACTGGGGGTGCGATAGGGGAAGTAAAATCAAATGTGAATATGTCAAAATGTGTCCCCTGTATATTATGGTTGACGTGTTTTTTCATTTGGAACGCACTGTATAGGTGGAACGCACTGTATAGGTGATTTCTCAAAAGTTTCATTAGCGATTCTTCGCATAATTTTTATAATTGACTATTTTTATTCATTTGAAAAAGATAATATATTTGTTGAAATCATAACTTAGGTATTCGTTATTGTTTCCATGTTATGAAAGAATATTTTCTGAGATAAATCTACTGTTAATAAAAACAAACCTATAAAATGCCCTTTATTCAATAATCTTTTCACAATGAAGATAATCTGATGGTCAATTCAAAATCATCGAATATGAGCATAATCGAACTGACTTCTTTGAAATTCAATTTAACGTTATCGCAACAGATTTCCAGTACATGAGTACAGACATTTGTTGTTCAATTTTAGTGAATTATTCAATGTGTTATTACAGACTAGACCATTAGGGCAGAAACGACGATTGAATACTGCCCGTCTGTCCGAATTATGTCCGATTTAGTCGACCCATCGACGAATTATCATAATTGATTTTAGGTCGAACCGAATTTCCGACCTCATTCCATGTTGGTAGAAAGAACTGGAAATGACGTTATAACAGGAATATGAGTGTGATTATTAACAATGAATATGCATAAAAAGTCACCCACTGTCCTTATTTGGAGTAGGCATGTGGTTTAAATTGGTCTTGTTTTCTCAATCCATTTATTACCAGAAAGATACGAGTAGCATGATGATTTTATTATTTATAGTTACATGAGAACTTCAGAAAAGTAGAATATCCAACTCAAACATTCTTTCGATATCAGAATTACAATACTCTTCTTGATGCGCATTTCATCAACCAAGTTGGCGTTATTATGAGATTAATAGTTCGTCGTGTATTTCTTTATGTTACCTGAACAAGAACATGGAATCAGTCTCAAATTTAACAGACAACACTGACCGTTAACCAGTGTTGAAAATTAGTCAATTTTCAGCTCTATTCATAGAACTTGTTCAAATCTTTTTGTTACTTTGCAACCCGAGTTGCAATCCTTGACTATTATAAACTGAACAAAATAACAGAATATATTTTTTTTTATATAGGTATATAAATCCTCACCTTATTTTAAAGAATCAACGCTAAAGTTGATGGATTCAGTAACAATCACTTCACCTATAATTGTCAAATACAACTACAGCTAAATAATAAGAAAAAATCAAATGTAGTGTACAAAAGATTAGGTGTTCCAGTATTTATACAGGATAAACTTTCAGGCTTCTTAACAATGCCCTCACAATATTGACTGCATTTTTCTTCATTGTGAATTTTCACCAAACATATTAAGATGGAAGACCACAGAATAGACTTCGAAAACCCAAAAATTTTAAAGAGATCAATCGATACAACTGAAAGAATACTTTCATATATGATCCTAATTGATAATGAAGCCAACCAGACTTTAATAACTAATTTTCCAAATTGATTCTAATATCACTATTTGATCAGTTCATGAAATGTTTGTTTTCAATTTCAGTTTTCTAACCGTTTTCTATACTGATTGTTCAATATTTCCGGGTTCATTATCAGTTGTTTGAAAGTCTGTATATCTGACGTTTCGTTTGTCACTTCGGTAAACATTAGGAAAGGCGATGCAGCCTATATACCCTGAAACATCGAATAATATGTAAGACACCGGCCATAAAACCCTACATAACAAGTTGGATACTGTTATTAATTTTCATCAAGTAACATGTCAGTCCATTCATAATATTCTTGCGTTATTAAGTACTCTATATTTATATACTTACATTTTAGAGGTCTTGAAGATAATAAATATGCCAAATGCTTAACAGCTTCTTTGTAATAGCCCAATAATATGACTACAACCTGATAGTATGTGAACCGAGGTATAAACGGAGACGATTACAAAACACTTCAGAAACATTGTCCAAACTGAAAAATTACAAAATTGAAAAAAATATTGTTACGAAATCAATCAACTACTTACTCTGGATTCATAAGTACGAAATTCAAATACATCTCAATTGAAACTTAATAGAATGAGAAATTATTGGATATTGTTATAACTACAACAAAATTAACTGAATCAATAATTTGAAGAAAATTATTATTTTCTAGTCTAGATATTAGAAACTGAAATTGTTAGTCAATTCAGTATGTATAAAATTTGAATAGAAAATTAAAATACCACTTAATCTTGGCAAGTTTTCACTAAACTAATTAGGTACTAGGGTCTAGTGATTTTTGAAAAATGAAATTAATTTATAAAACTAAAATTATTATCGAAAATATCAACAGAGACCAAAAAATTGAACAAAAATAAATGAAAATTGAAAAAAATTAAGGAACATAACATTTGATTTGTACAATATTACCAATATGGCAAATATGATGCTAGATACAGTATGACCCGTAACTTTTGCATGATATGGCCCGATTTGAAATTTAACTTTGCCATTATTCTCTGTTTCGATCGAGATGAAAAGTAACTCAAAAAAATATAATCACTTGATTCGCAGTATCTGTCAAATAATTTTTTTCTGAATTCCAAAAGTGGGGTTTCAAGATATCGAAAAAAGTTATTTAAAAAAAATATTTGATAAAGATTTTCTAAATATATTTTTAATCAATTGCAAAATTTCAGTTGCGTAAGATGATGTTGATTTCCCCTTTTTTGCAAATTGCGCCATCACCGTTGAAAAATAACTACATAAAAGTACTTTATTTCGGCAATATCTTATTCCAGATATGTTTTCTTCAATGTTTCGCTATATTAAATGGATGTTTTCTACATAGTCGATAGGGTTATTGAAAAGTGGTCATAAGTGATGCAAAGTGTATTTCTTTTTGAACCTGTATAAGGTAACTTCATGAAATAATAATTTTCCAAAATATAGTTTGTGTCTATAAGTGATACACTTCAATATAATAGTTCAACAGGGAGTCAAATTTTTCAATTAAAAATTCATATGTATAAATATTCAAATTTTTTTAATCAATAACAAACTATTTTGACTTTATTCAACTGAACTATTTTCTCAATATTAATGTATTACTTTTAAACACAGTAAACCTTTTCAAAAATAGATATTTCATGGAATTGATTTTTTCAAGGTCAAAAACAGATAAACTTTGTATCAATTGTCACCAATTTTCAATAGCTCCATATGGAGCTACTTTGAAGGAATTGTGTCTGGAATAGAGTATCTAAAAAATCAAAATCATTTAATGCAGCTGATATTTTATACAATGACTATATATTTGTTAAGAACAATTTTTCCAAATAACCTTTTCAAGCTATTCAAAGGAATTTTTTTGTAAAAAAATTAAAATTTGACAGATAATGCACATCATTCGATTATATTTTCTGGTGTTATATTTATTTCAATCACAATCGAAGCAGATATTAATGCCAAAGTCAAATTTCTAATAAAGCTATAAATAAATAAAAGGACTACATGATGCGTATTTTACTAGTCACACTTTATACAAATTTTTCAAATTCAAAATTTTCGAGTATTAACTACTCGAGTCTAATTACACACATTGAGATTTCAGAATAGTGAAAAGTATCATTGATAACTTCAGTGGATAACTCTAATAATGTCTGGAAAAAAATAAAATTCACAAAACGATGAACAACGGTTACTTCTAGAAATTATCGATTTTTGTGCTTTGCCGATTATATCGATCCAGTTCGGCTATTTGGAATTATTATCAACACGCGGGGATACTATCTTATTGAAGCAGAGAATGTGTTTTACTAAATCAATTGAAATAATAAGAGTGAACCTCTTATTAGTGACTCGCGTTTCCGGAAGGTAACTGCACAAAGTGCAACGAGAAAAAAAAGAGCTTTTTGTATAGTCACAAAAGTAAAATAATGATATTTCTGGTATGCTCATTATTTCTCATCCTATGAGCATGACGACTAGTCAAAGTACTAAGAGCTACCATAGCCGTTTTAGTTTTCGAATGAAGAGAAGTAGCTCCCCGATATACGAGTGGTCTTCGTTCGGGTTAATTTAATTACCAGATAATTTGATTAATCCTCCTTAAATGTTGGATGTGGGTTGATATTTTTTTCTACTTTCACTACTGCATTGTTCATTCACTTTCTACAATTATTATTTATTATATCCAAAATGATTTTACAGTTATAATTATTAAATTCACCAAACATTTCGAATAATAAAAAAAAATTTGTATATGTATAATTCCCTAATCCCAGTGAAAAACAACAGCATGACGATGTTTATATGAGTTGTGTGCAATATCACATAGTGGAATTCAATTATTGTTCCATCCAGTTGTTTATTTAACCTACGCTAATAATTGTTTCAACAATAATCCAGAGAATTAGCTAGGGGTTTTGGAATAAATGCAAATTTGAATGTATTCGCTATTAAAACGCCACACAGTCAATTAAAAATGTTAATGGAATTTAATTAGTCAGATAAAACTTTCAATGATGCTTGTGTTTGTTTATAGCAAAACGGCTGGTTTAGTAAACGTTTTATGGAACATTGAACGGATGGACATTAAATAATATTTCATTTGATAAAAACATTATTGAAATACCTAAGATATTTCTCAAGTGTCAACTGTCAGTGCAAACTAATGATATAAAATCAATAATACTAGTCTCAAAATTACTTCTATGTTTAAAGTTGCTGTATCGAGTGTTTTCGAACTTGAACAGTTTATACGACAAAATATGTTCAAATGTACTTCGAGAGACAATTGTCAGTAATAAAAAGAATGTTGCGCTAGTACAGAAAATCTCCTCTTACAAGGTACAAGAACTTTCATCCACTCATCAAATAATCTTTCTGCATTGATAACATGATATTTTTTTGCAATTACACCCCATTTGATTTTATTTGTGTTAACATTTTTGTTCAAACTTTTTTTTCAATTCATTCATAGAATATATTTTCAACATTGAAAAACAATATTTTGAACTCAAATAATGAGGGTGGTTTAGACACGGTGAACCAGCAGAATAGAAAAAAAGTGTTCTTAGATTTTTTAAACCATTGCAATAAAAAAAAGGAAAAAATACTTTTCATGAAAAAACATGAAGAGTTCTGAGAATTTTACTGAAGCTGAATTATATGATAACTAGCAAATGAAAACACACTCCTTAAGCTATCTGGCATAGCAAGTGACACATTTTTACTTATAACTTCAAAATATATTATTCAGCAGCTCATAAGAAAAGCCTTCTTCTAGTTCATCTGATTCCTTCCTTCTTTATAGTTACAAAAATAAAACGATAACTTGAAGAATGTCATAAAAATTCATTAAAATGTTGTGAAATGTAAACGTAAAATTCGTTTATTGTTATTATACTTTTCATACCAATCCATTCAGCTATTTAAACTAACACTGTTATATCTCTAAAATCTCAGTAATGCTAGAGTAGGTTGGTGAAGAAAAAGTAAAAATGTTTTTTCATGAAATATATGAGAAATAAAACTTTCTATGTTTTTACCACTTTTATTTGTAACTAATATTAATGCAGTTTCATCCTATAATGATGATCTCCTACCAGGTAGTAACGCCTACATCTATCAAATTATTGATATTTTTTCAGTTGAAACTAGTATAGTTTTTCTGTAATGAGTAGAAATAGTTTGTTTTATGAATTCTAGGGAAATTTTTTAATAATATATTCCATTTCAGTGAATCGTAGCAGAAGGTAATTTTATATTTTTTTTTATTTCTTGCGGTTGCTGTATTTCTCGATATTGAAGGAGCATTTGACAATGCACCACCTAAATCTATACCATCATCTCCGACTAGGAAAGGTATAAAATCGATCATAACTGGCTGGATCTATGCCATGCTGGTAAACAGAACTGCAACTACGACTCTTCAAGGCGAGACCCTTAGGTTCAGGGTCATCAGAGGCTGCCCTCAAGGTGGGATAGCTCCCCTTCTGTGGTCAATCCTGATGGATAGTCTGCTTGATGCCCTAGATTTGCAAGTGTATGCAGATCATCTTGGCAAGGTCAACATCGGGAAGGGTAGCTTGTAATATCCTCCAAAGCACGATGGACGTTATTAACAATTGGTGCCTCAGGGAGCAGGTGTATGTCAATCCCAGCAAAACTGTGATAATCCCCTTCACCAGGAGGAGAAAATTTGACGATCTAACGCCACTTTCCCACAATGGTGAGGTCATTCCATTTGGAACGGAGGTGAAATATCTTGGCATTATCCTCACCTGGAACGCTTACTTGAAAATAGGTTAACACAAAGCCAGTCCTCATGAACATGTCGAAGGATTTGTGGCAAATCTTGGGGTTTAGCCCCCAAACAAATCCAATGGATCACTTATGGTGAGCAAAGGCTTCACAGAAGATGGCCCATGTGAAGCTCTCTGGCGTACAGAGACAAGTTGTCTGGCCAACAGTGGTGACATCAGTACCACACCGTCAGCGGTCATGGAGATCCTTCTAGACCTACCTCCTCCTCACATTTTTCTGGAGCGAGAGGCTAGATGGACTGTACATAGACTTGTGAACATTGCCAATTGCACAAATTAATTTAATGCAGAGTGCAACAGACTGTTGGTTGACACTGGAATTCACAGCATTTTGGAAATGACCTCTGATTATATGCCTCCAACTGTCAACTACGAACTGCCTTATAAAGTACTGTTCCCGAGTAGAGAAGACTGGATTCTTCGGGAGAAGGAAATATTATAAGCAGATAGTTGTTGGTTCACAGATGGATCGAAAACACCTTCCCGTTCTGGTATAGGTGTTTTCAGTCGCAGACTCAGGACAGAGATATCAATCTGCCTGGGAACCTATCCGACTGTATTTCAAGCGTAAATTTATGCTATTGAATTGTGTGCGGAGAGATTGAAAGAATCCAACCTCATACACACGTCAATAAAAATATTCTCGGACAGTCAAGCGGCGATGGAAGTTCTTGGCTCCTACCGAGCAACGTCTAAATTGGTAGCAAATTACCAAAAACGACTCTGCTCGATAGGAAGACTTAACAGATTGTCTCTGGTCTGGATTCCTGGCCATACTGTCCTGCAACGCAATGAGGCTGCTGACTCTCTTGCAAAGGAGGGTGCTGCAAGCAGCTTCATCGGACCAGATCTTGTCATTGGCATCGCTTTAGGCTTTACCAAACAAAAATTAAACACCTGGATGGCAAGAAGATTTATGGACTTTCGTCAGAATCTTCCAGTATTAGCTCACTCCAAGGCGTTTATTCAACCTTCGAATCTTGATACCAAACAGTTGTTGGACTACAGTAGGGATGAGCTACGATGTGTAACAGGCATTCTTATAGGTCACTGTCATTTGAATCACCATATGCAGACACTCGGACTATCGGAAGACAGTGTGTGTCGCCTCTGTTTGGAAAATGATGAAACAGCAGAGTACATACTTTGTGCTTTCCCCGCTGGGAACCTAATCAGGTTTCTAGAGTTCGGCAGAGCCGTACTCCAGACCTAGAAGACCACTCACAATACAAACTAATCGGTTTCGTTGAGAAGCTGGGTTTATTTGGTCGAGTGTGAATAGGTGTGAGCCACAATAAACCCTTGCGGGTTGCTGTAGAGGGTCGAATAGACCCACTCACTTTGGACCTAACCTAACCTACACTAGTTCTCGCCTTGGATTTGTCCCGTGAGGCCAGTTTGGAGTGGCCGTTTTGATAATTTTTCTACATATACTATACTAAATCAGCTGATTAACGGAAAAACAGATTTCAAACAGAACAGACAGACTTCATAAAATGAAAAGAAATTAGACATCTCCTTTGCCATCACTACAACTAACTGATTCACAAAATAAATGAAGATAATGTTGATCTTAGAAGGGAATTATGTGAGTTAAAGAAAAGGTGGTTAAGAAAAAAAATTGTCTTCTGTCTCGAATTAACTTTTCTTCAAATTAATCAACCAGAACTATTGATAGTTCTCAACTCCAATATTGGTTGAGAGAGAGAGTTGGGAAAATTCCTATTGAACGTCAATGTTATTTCAGGAATTATTAATGAGTTAACAATTGAAGTTCACTTTGTTTCGATACTAGTTGAAATTTTCAGTTCCAACATTGAAACCACTCTTTCATGAAGACAGTCCTAATGGATAAAAATGGGAATAACACGATTTTTATGGAAAACAAAACATATATTTTTCATGAGAATGAATGAATGAATGAAAATCGTTTATTCAAATTTTTTTTGTAGTTAATTACAATTCATTTGTTAGGTATGTTTGTGTGGGGCCCTACTATAGGCTAATACCTCTTCAGGGTATACATGAGAATGCTGTTTATGGGGTTACTTTATCACTATCAGTTAGTTGATTTAATTTTTATTTGTTGAGAAAATTCACAAAAATTTACAATTCAAAATCTATAAAATATGTAATAGAAAAATGGTTTGAGAAACAATGCACGTAAAAATTACAACCTCGAAAAATAGTAGATTCAATTTCTTGCATTCGTGGAAAAAATAACATATCAAGAGTATTGAAATTATGAAGTTTGGTTGAAATATTCCAAAGGAAAGGCCTAAGTCAGCAAATATGGAAAACACTAGACTAAAATAACCCCGAAATCGGTAGATTCTACTTTTCTCAATTATGGCAATATAAGTTTATTAAGAGAGGTGAAATTATGAAGTTTGATCGAAATATAATGAAAAATTATTATCAAGTAAAATTCATGGAAAACTTTGAAAATGAAAACGTAATATGAATGTCACATTTGGATTATCATTTTCTGCTCAATAAATTATCCACACTCAAAAATAGCTGGTATCACTTTACCTATACTACGTAATATGGAATTCACAATCACTTGAATGTGCACATACTTTTTCACTCAATGACCCAATTAGATTCAGTGCAGCTTTGAAAATTGATAGTTTGAGATAATATATCCAAATTTCAAGATATTCTCCAGATACTGTTGATGAAGGTATGTCGAGATGTGCGTATGTAGTAAGTGAGACTTCAACAAACGTTCTGTACTATTGAACTATATTGTGTTCTGTTGAAATTAATACAGGAATGTAGGCTTTCACTGCTGGCGTCAATGATACGTTGATACGTCAAGAAGAGTACTTCGACCACGCCACTAAAGATGACTGCCGCAGTTGCAGTTGAAACGTTTGGAGATTGTATCCAAAGAAGACCACGGAAAAACCTGGGAACGAACCAAGACAGAAATAATACATTTTTAACAATTTTTATGCAGTTTTGAATGAACAGGCGACATAAATATCCATTTTGTTAATGGAATACTTTAAAACGTCATTTGCTATTGGGGTTCCGAATAGAGGTTGCCAACAATTGTTAGACCACACAATCAGTCAGTGAAAGAAAATATTAGGAGAAAATTTCGATTTCGATTACTGTTTTATCAAAACTGTCTCTATATGCATCGCAAATATAATTTTCTCCCATCAAAACTTTCGATTGTTCACAAAGTTACTTTCTTTGTATTTTCATCGAACCCGAGCATCATTAGCATAATGCTGTTCGCCTCTAAAGACACAATACCGCTAATGAATCCATTTCGTCTCCTCAAAATAGACATTCTTGAGACTTCTTAATTACATCACCTATGCAACCTACCAAAACAAAATTACCTTTAAAACAAAACCCATTAAATAGTGCTCGAAGTTACGCATTACCATAAATTCTGATTCTGTGTACACCTAAACGAATTGTAGGAGCAAATATACTTAAAACATGTAGTCACGCTGAATTCACATTACTTAAATAAGTTGACGTGAAGATGTTGCGCTAGTGAATTATTCGGAGATACCCCGGAGAAGTATTTTTTTTTGTAGGAACTCTAGAGAAGGATGGTCGCATCAAGAATATAGAAAGGCGCATTCTTGAAGGTGGATGATAAATTAATGATAGAATATGTATTCAGAGTTTTTTATTTTGTTAGTGACTTGTCAATGGATGAGCAATAATCTTTCAAACTGGAATATTATATTCAACAGATCGTGACAAAAATGTTTTGTGAATTCATGGCAAGCACAGATTCCTGAAAAATATCTCGGTTAGTCTCGGTAAGTGATTTCAGCTAACAGTGCATTCCAGTTGAAACGAGACACCCTGTATGATTGATTTGATATTGAGACTATGAAAAAATCATGAAACACGCCAACTTTACTTTACAAGATATTCATATACTAATATGGCAAGCCAAATTCACATGAAATATCTGGATAATAAAGTTATATCAAGTATCAACTTCGCCTTCCAGTTAGAGCCTTCACTGCGAAATGTTGTAGATTTTCATTAAAATGAAGCTCCTCTTCATTGCGTAGTACCAGTGCGACAGTTCCTTGACAATAACTTTCCGGGTTGATGAATTGGAACATAAGATTCTACAGAATGGTCACCCAGATTGTCCAGTTTGTTTTCACTGGACTTTTTTCTATGGACATGTTTCAAATCAAAAGTCTACGAGACGCAGCCAACTTGTGTAGATGAATTACGGAAAGAAATTAACATATTCTGTAGGTTACTGACATTCTTCAGAATGTGAGGGAAGAAACAGAAGCTTGTTCATACCATAGTATATAAGTTGATAGTGCCAAGTTCGAAATTTTATACAGTAAATTTTCGTTTCAAATGTTCTTTCCAGATCGAAGTTAAATATAAGTTTTCTTCTTCTGATATTGCTTGTCATCGTAATGTCAAAAATGTTATTGGGTTGAATAATTAGAAATACCTTTCAAATGAGACTATCACTCGACTATTATAAATCCATTTGGCACATGGGTTTCATGGAGAAAGGGTGGCAAACAGGTAGTAGATTTTCAAGTAAAACTGGTTCAATATCAACAGGCTTATTCAAGGTGTCTCGTTTCAATTACTTCGAAACTGAATACAAACTGAAAATGGCATTTTTTTTCTAACAATTCTCATTGTATTGTCAAATATATTACAGGGACAAATATAGAATTCAAATATCTTTCGAATGATGTATCGCTCGACTATTATTTACGCTTGAAATGTCTGGTATGTGGGTTGCTTTTTTTTTATTTGTAATGCACTGTATGATTCAGCTGTTTAGAGATGATATACAAATAGCCAAAAATAGGGAAATAGCAATAAACAAAACATAAGTAATTACTCAATTTTCCAGGAAGTTTTATTATGAACAATAGATATAGATACAATTAAATTCTGTTAAAAATGTATTATATACATTAATTACATTATCAATTATTACTTATGAACATTAATATGGAAAGTACAATTAGAACAGTTGCTGATACTTATTACCTTATGATGTTGAAGAGCTTTGTAATGTATTTGAATTATCTGATTTGACAATTTCATGGGGATTATTATTTAATTGTTGAAGTGTAGAAGACGATGCTGTTACGCTGGAGCTAGCTATTGGGATTATTATTTCAATACCCTTTTATAAGAAATAGATTGATCAGTGTAACCGTCAGTTACTGTTGTAGACTTCTATCCTCCATGCTTCTTAATATCCGTTATATTTGCTCCTGATTCTGCTAGCAAAGAAGCAGAAGACCTTCCGAAACAGTGAACTATTTACTGCTTTGGTTCCCTGACGTGTTTATACCAACTGGGTTGGCACTGCATTTATAATTTTATAATTTTAGAGAAAAACATTTATGATTGATAACAGAAGAGCGTAATGCAACGTATTTATTGAAATAGTCAAGGTTTTTTTCAACAATGCGATAAGAACGACCTATTTTCGTTTTTGTACTTGAAATTTGAACAATCAATGATTCATCCATTAATTTACTATCTTCTATTAATAAATGGCACAACTCTTCCCGCCGGCAGGCTCCATATATTCCGAAAATAGTAGCAACTTTTATCATCAAATATTTTTCAACTAGCGTCTCATTTATAAACCTCCGGACTTTTTCAAACGTAAGAGTTTTTGATTTTTCGAGCCTATACCCTTCATTTTTCCGCTTTAAGAATATTCTTACCTCGAAATATCTGCTTGTATTAACACCATTTTTAACGAGCGCACTCGATTTTATCATTGAAAACTTGTTCCACAAAGTTGACGAGTTA
>WOGO01004419.1:0-13285 GCA_015342085.1 Leptinotarsa defecta | reverse complement strand
AGTTTTTTTTGTCATCATTTCTGTCGTTAAGTTTTACCTTGCAAGTAAATGAAACCGAGTAATTATCATTCTTTGTTTTCTTCTTCAACTTATCACAGCAATAGTAACAACAATTAGGTAATCATTGGCTGTCGCGGGCCTGATTAAAGACGGTAAATCATTGGCTGTCGCGGGCCGGATATGACGCTCTCATATATTTTATCTAACTTTTTCAGCGCTCAAAACATTGAATACATGTTTCAACCGCCAAACAGTCCAGATTTGCCACCCAGTGATATCTTCTCGTTTTCTTGCGTCAAAGGATGTATCTTGTGGACAACATTTTTTTCGGGTAAGGGACTGGTGAGAATACATGTTTTGGAGATATATCTAGCAACAACCTGCAATAAAATTGAAGGAAAAATCTATTGATGATTCTATTTCTCAGAATGAGAAGATGCCGTATTTCAAAGATGAAAGGGGGTCAACGACGATCAATTGCATAGCCTAGCTTCGACATCTCTCGTCGGATGAGGAATCTCTTTCCATACCTCTCTGTAACTTTTACTCAGAAGTGGCTACAATAGTATCAAGAAATTCCGAAACTGACGTGTACCTCTTTACTGAAAATTGCCACATAATTGAGCTACTGAAAGTATTTCATGAAATCTGTAGTTTTACTCTTGGAAACCATAACCGAATTCTCCCCCATCCCCTATTTACATCACTCACCCCGCTTCATACCTGTATATCCACGTGGATCAACTCGGATAGGTGTTTCCAGCTGTAGCAACTAAACAAAGGACTACTAAATTTCCAAACACTCTCATATTAGCACGACAGCTACGATTATATTTCCTGTTACGAAAAATAAATCATTTTAACGTCTCTGCCGCGTGCCACATTTTCTATTGTTCGTCGGTGTGACTGGGGTTTGTATTTTTTAGCGGGTGGTAGTCACGAGAATGTTTCAAATTCAATGTAAATCATCAGGTGTGGGACTCCCAGGTGGCTGGTGAATGCCTAAATTCGACCAATCTCACTACGCGTCTTCTTGTTGGCTTTCCGAATTTCATGAAGGAATCAACAGTGAGAACACATTAAAGAAGGCTGTTGACAGAAGAAAGTAAACTCTAAATTGAATCAAACCTATCAACCAACGGACGTGAGAAGAAAGTCCAGTTTGGTTATAGTTGGAATATGTCCTTTTGTGAGGCAGTGTCTGATACTCATTTTCCAACCAAAAGACCAAAGACCAAAGACATAAAGACCCAGCAGTTATCATCGACACGAGCACCCCTTTAGGCTCGACGTGGATTTATAAAATGTTGCATAGCATCCGACTGGATAGAGGGTAGACAGCAAGATGCGAAAGGGTTTCTACATTTTCTTGTGACTGGTCTAAATTAGTTGGAGTTAATGGATTTGTTTGAATGTTACACTAAAGAGGGAAATGATCTGCTACTGGTGATGATTCAAGTGATGAGTGAAAAGTTATAGAATCACAAAATGATGGATATGTTAAGAGAAGGATCAACTGTGCCAGTACACCAATAAGCGATAACTACACCGATAAGACTGTTAGGGAAGCGATTGGGGTATCTGTATCCAAAAAGTCTTTGGAATTTAGACTCGATTTGGAAATTTATTCGAAAACACTACCTGCAAGGTAGTGTTTTCGAATGAATTTCCCAGCTTCTTAATGAAGCTGATTAGTTTATATGGTTAGTGATCTTTCAGATGGTGAGAGTGCGGCTTTGCCAAACTTTGAACGCCATGAAGTGAGCCAATCCTAGAAGGTTTCGCCAGAAGTAAATAGATCTTTTTGTCATCCAGGTGTTTAATACTTGTTTGGCATTGCCTAAAGCGATGTCCATGGCCAGGAATCCAGACCAGAAACAAATCATGGAGGAAGCCAAGATATTTCACCTCCGTTCCGAATGGGATGACCAACAATTTTCTCCTCTTGGTGAAGGGAAAACAGTTTGGTTGAGGTTGACAAACATTTACTTCCTCTGGCATCAACTGTGAACAACATCCATCGATTTGAGATTGCAAATCTCCTTCTCTTCTGTCAAGAGCATCAGAAGCCCTATCCAACAGGTGCGACCAAGCCCTCCTCAGTCACCGTCTGGAATTTCTTGGTCTTTTTTTTTATTTTTTGTTGGTTTCAGTTGATTTTATCTTTCTATATTCTAGGACGCTGCTGCATTGATTATTTGGAGATTATTTCAAAAAGTTGCAGTCTACATACTTACTAATTTCACATTTAACGCTACTGACCGTACTTGGGGAAAATTGATGACGTATTCAAGTAAAACTTTATTGTAAGATTTTCACTGTTAGGTTTTAGAAAATCTCAAACACCCGCAACACGTTTTTTCGCTATACATTATCTTTCCCAAGCGTTAACGTTCCTGAAACAACTTCTTCCACAAGAACATTAGAAGTTGTCCAGAATTTTTTGCATAAAGAAAGAGAACAAAACTCGAAGAGTCCACATGATTAAAAAAAATATATGACTACAGTTTCAGTGTTAAGTTGCACTGAAAACTGAAATCGCAGCTACATTAACACGAATTTTTGTCCACCCCATTCCGTTGCAACTTTTATCGCCGTTTCAAGCCTCATGCCATTCTAGTCGCCAAAAAGCACAAAACAATTTCCAGATATTTTTCCATCAAGGCATTTTTCCAGTCGTTCCGATTCAGTTTGGTGCCCGAAACACATTTTCACAACATCAACGATTTTAGGGAGGAGAGCGTGCGGGATATTTCCCGTTACATCGAGATTTCATCCGGCCGGGAAATCGGGTATGAAAATTCGAGACGGTATTGAATTTTGAAGGGCTTGTGACCGTGAATATTTCAAAGAATTATTGGGTGAATCCGATGCGAGATCAAAAATTACACCATTTGATCTATTTTCAGCGTAGGATAAAGAGATGAATACCATTCTGATCATTCCCATATTGATTTCAGTTTGAGAACCACCGGCAGACAACCGTTTCAGCCTGTTGGGCATCGTCAGTACCGGACAGGCGGTCCTCGATTGAAGACAAAATGTGAATAACCAAAAAAAGTACTTCATAATAAACTATATATAAAACTATATATAAACTATATATAAAACTCGAAAGCTAGAACAGAAAAAAGAGTTCTCCTATTTTACCATACCCTTGTTGACTGCATACCCAAATATTTAAAGAGATTAAAAATAACAAAATAAATCAAAAACCGATTTTCAGCATAAAGGAAGAAACTCAACTACCTGAACATAACTATCAGATACAAGCACAACAAAATAAAATTTCGGATGGCAATATACAGGAAACCTACACAAACAAGCTCCACCACACCCGTCAGTTCGAACCACCCACCATCACACAAAATGGCTGCCTATAACGGATTCATATACAGAATGCTAAGGATACCACTTTTCAATGAACACCGGAACAAGGAAAGGAAAATTATATACCAAATAGCAAACGAGAACAGATACACCTAAAAGACAATAGATGAATTATAAAATATAATCAAATAGATAATACAGAACTTCAACAGATAAAACAACGCAAAGATGGACTGCATTCACATACATAGATCTCCAAACCAAAAAATTAACAAATATCATCAAATGCTTGAACTTCAACGTCACTTACAAGCCGAACACGAAAATAACAAAAAATAAACAGCTATGAAAAAGAAGACAACAAAAACATAAACGGAGTGTACAGCATATAATGCTCGGACTGCAATAAAATATTCCAGGAAAGTCAAAAGATAAATAGATAAGTATTTTCTGACCATTCCCATATTGATTCCAATTTAAGAGTCACCGGACAGCTGTTTCAGCCTATTGAGCATCGTCAGTACCGGACAGGCGGTCCTTCATTGAAGACAAAATGAGAAAAACCAAGAAAGTACTTGATAAAAATAGCTGCGTAAACGCATAGGTTGTTCCACTTACGTTTCGTTTGCTCGCATCTTCGTGGCTCTACTCAAACTGAATGTTTTACCTTCTTATTTGTTTTTTTTATGGTTAGATCGCCTTAGTGAACTTGTGTATGTTTCATGTTGTGTTTGTGTTTTGTGGAGCATATTGAATGTTAGGTCTTGTTGTGTTTTGATTTGTATTTCTTTTTCGATAAGTGAATTATAGCTTTTGAATGAATGGATGTTTAGGTTGTTTCCAGATCTATCTACCTACCTATTTATCTATTCAATTGCCAAATTACCTTCGAAGAGAGATATTCTGTGGATTGATGGTGTTATGGTTGATTTAAAGAGACTATTTATATTACGTTCTGAATCTTATTCTATGGTATGAAGAGAAAGGACACTTTTCAGTCAAGACCTCTGAGAGTATGCTCTACTTTGAGCCATGTTCATTGAACCCACAGATATCAAACCATTTGTTACATGACATAAGCCACATACGAGACGAACACAGGTGCTCTGTAATCTTTGTTATCTATATTCATCACATTTCCAAAGCGAATGACACTAAGGGCATTGTTGATGAAGAGTCTCAAATTTTTATAGGTACAAACTCAATTAGAATTATCGTTTCGGATAGAAACTTCCTTCTAGCTGCGGATCTTCCAGATGAAAAAACTTGCGACTTGGAACGTGCCGTTACTGATTCACGTCGTTAACTTCTCGAGACGATCAGAGGCCTTGAAAATACCAAACTCAGCATGCCAAAACTTTTCGTGATTCTCGATTATACTTTTTTCAAAGCTAGTTGGCATATTTGTGGAGGATGTCTGTTGAAATATAATCACTGATTGCCCATAATGTTGAAACATAACAAATATTCAGCAATTTGTAGGACACTAACAGAAAAACATTGTTGAATAATAACAAAAGAACCTCATTTTCGTTAACAGTTTTCCACAATTGTGATTGAAACACTCCTGATTCTTCAGGAGCTGCGTTGATTTTCCACTAAAATATAGCTGGCTATTCGAGTTCCGATGTGCCACAGAATGTTTTCATTCCATTAAGGTAAAGTTTCCGAGCCTTGGAATTAATGGAAAGTAAAATAATGGAGCGAAATAACGAAGTGCAAGCAAAAAAGCCCTCGAGTCGTTCTTCCCTTCGAAAACAAGGCTTTAATGTAATGAGAAGGAAGTCCGCGTTCGAAAAACGTCAATGAAACTATTTTAAAATGAAGGTGTTTTCACACGGAAATGAAAACAGATGAGGTTTGTCGAGAAAACTCATTTACAATTATAACGAGTCAGTTCGTTGTACACTGTACAAATATTTTCTTTGATCTCATTTTTCCGGTGAAGCCACCGTCCGTATATCTGGACAGTGTTGGCCGTAGGGCTGCAAAACTACGATTATATAAAAATATAGAAACATATCCAATGCTGAAACTGTTTGCTGTTTCTGGTTTTCGGGCCGTCGTTCATTGGAATTTCATCCTTTCGTTTCGCCAACCCGGGTGGCTAGCGTCATCAGAGGTACTTTTATTTCCACGGTTGAGATGAGAGTTTCGCAATATTGATGACTGGCCGTAGCAGAGAAATCTACTCTTGACCGACGGTCAAGACAGATGGTCCAGAAGCTATATTTCAAATGCCTCACAAACTAGCTCTGTGCAGTCTGTTTCACGCTCATTGCTCATAAAAGAGGCTGTAAACTGGATACACAAAACAATCAGTTATGGCAGATTATGCTCTGAGCAAAACACTGACAGTTCAGCATCTAGTTTTTTCAATTTTCCCAATTTTGTCATTGGATTTTCGACCTGGCCAATTTTTGTGAACCTTTACTCTTGTCTAGATTTTTGTTTCAAAAAAATTGACAACCACGTCTACAGCTTGTACTAGTATTGATTTGAATACAAACATGCTTCTTTAAAATGTTAAGTTGAGCTTAATCGATGACAGAAAAGCTCAGAATGAAATATTCATCTATACTTATACAAATTATTTCATTCCTTCACAAATTATATTGCTGACAAAGAGAAAACATTTTGGAGGGCAGCGCCTAATATATTCTGCGGGTCGCCAATATCTCTAGGGCCGTCCCTGATCTGTATTCCACGTTGAAATAGAACAAATATTGCTTCTGCGGCCCCATCAACATGTCGTATATGTATTTTCGATTCTGAAGCGGAATGAGATCGTGTACCGGGATCGTTCATTGTGTATTTTTCCGCCTGAAGTGAGAACAAAATAGAAAATATCGAAAGTAATTAATAGCGCCAGTTGAATTAGCTTCACTTTGGCAGCGATTCTAATCACTTTGATTAATGTAGCTACCAGAGAAAGTTCATGGCGCTATAGAAAACTAGAAACTACGTATATCTTTGTTTATGCAAATATCAACTTCAAATTTCAATTTCTTTTCTTTTTTTTATTCATAAGTGGCGTAATGTGAAACATCTGTTTCACTCAATTAATCATTGACCTACCATATATACGCTATGTATAACAAATGGTGAAAAATAAATGAAAAGAGAAATGAAAATTTCTATGTTTTTACCACTTTTATAACTTTAATGAAAGTGGTAAAAAAAACAGAAATTTTCATTTCTCTTTCCATTATGATCTCCTAACACGTAGTAATGGCTACATCCATCAATTTATTGAATACTAAATATTATTATTATTATTGTTAACCTTCTTCAAGCCTTTTACGTTCGCCGCGACAACTTGACAGACAGCAATAACTGTGGGTCTACCTGTACGAAAACCGAATTGGTATTAATGAAGTAGATTGAATTTTTGGAGATAGGCACTTGAACGGATGGAACAGAATTAGACCTGGTTATGAAGACACACTTTCATATCATTCAAAAACCAATTGCAGTTTACAGAAATTCATTCAGAGTGTACAAATACTGGGTTTGAAACTGTACTATTTTGTAGTGTTGGTTCTGAAACCTTACTTTGCGTAACAACGAATTCAATAGCCTGCCCACTCAAAAAGCCATTCAAATTTCACCACACCAAAATCAGATTTCACTCGAGAAAGAAACATTCTGCAACGAGGAGGAATTCAAGCAAAACCACCGGCAAGTGTAATGAACAAGCATCCCTGGGAGAATTCCCAGCAGCATATTTGCCTGATGATTTTTTCACGCAACAATTTCCTACGGAATTAGCTCCCACATTCCACTCTTGGGAAATTCAGCATAGTTGGAGGAAACGAGGATTGATCGTCATGTAAAATGAAGGGTTGAGGGATGTTTCGAAGCTGGATGAAGTCGCTTTCCTTCTGAACGTTCCACTATCTCGATATTGCCAAGAGAGTTAATAACTTCGAAAAACTCGATTTCAAAACTAGATGTCGTTAGGCTAACGGGCGTCTATGAACCTGCATGAGTAACTTTATTAAACAGTTGAAATCCGTCAATCTCCCTGTGAACACACATAAGTGTGTTATCAGCTTCTTTGAACTTGCTCTCGAACCAGTATTCCTTCCTGGGGATGATCTCTGCCTGGGACCACTTGTTATTTTGATGAATCAAGTCAGGTGCTACCAATACCGCCTCTCTTCTCACTCGAAAGTATTTCCATCTTCAAGCAAGGCTTGTAAATAGTTATTTTTTAAGAGGCATAGAATCTAAAGAAATGAACTTTAAACGTTCAAGCCAGTCTCGATATACTTACACAGTAGGTTGAATGGACTGGCGCTTATCAGAAAACAACTACTTCCCTGGCTAATATCATGAAGGGCGTTGGATTATATCCGACATTCAACCTATTGTGTAGGCAATCATCACAAAAAGTTGGCAATCATCAAACGGTAGCACTCGCAATTCACAGTAACGTCTGACCATTGTCGTCTTTGAAGAAGTACGGCCCGATGACGCCACCGACCCATAATCCATACCAAACAGTGACTTTTCGGGATGCATCGGTAGATCTTGCAATGCTTGTGGCTGGTATCCACCCCAGATGCGGCAATTTTGCTTGTTAACGTATCCATTCAACCAGAAATGAGCCTCGTCGCTGAACACAATTTTTCGATGAAAATGTGGATCTTCCTCATCCTTTGCCAGCGCCCCTTGTTGTACAATTCTTGCACCATCTGTATCTTATAAGGTTCAACATCCAAATCCTTTCGCAAAATTTTCCACGGAGTGAAGTAACAGAGGCCCAATTGCTTCGAACGGCGGCGAATTGACATTTTACGGTCATCACGAACACTGGCGGATACAGCCGCAATAATTTCTTCGGTCCTCACTCTACGTATGCGTGTTGGTGGTTTAATGTCCAATAATTTGCAAGCGTTGTTCATTCGTAAGTCAATTCATGGTTAAATTAGAGACCAAACTGAACAAGTTTGACAATGACACAAGACACGTTTCACGCGTGATCTGTCAAAAACAGTGTTGCTAAAAAGATGCCAGCAAAAAAAATCATCGGGATTGTTCCATTCAAAATGAATAAATTGATTTATTGATTGATATAACCAGTTTGGAAGATTTATGTTTTCAATTTTGATATGATTCATTGAAAAAAAAATTTCGAGGTTCATTCATTGTTGTGATGATCAGTGTTCACGCAATTTTCATTCAACATTTTCCTCCTGATGTCGGATATAATCGAAGGAAAATCGTAGGTATTCTGGAGAAGCTGCTGAGCCAAGAGAACATGGTGCTGGAGCACTGGACGCAACGCAAGAAACGACTGGACCAATGCCAGCAGTTCGTTCTGTTCGAGAGATCTGCCAAACAGGCCATCGAGTGGATTCACGACACTGGTAAGTACGAGATCATCCACAGCTGCGGGTTTCCTTTTTACCGTACTGTTTTCCAAAGGGGAATGCTACCTGACCACCCATGCAACGAACTTGGGCAACAGCATCGAAGAGACGGAGAGCCTGCTGCGTGAGCACAACGAATTCAAAGGCACTGCCAAAGAGACCAAAGAACGCGTGAAACTGCTCATCCAGCTGGCAGACAGTTTGGTGGAAAAGGGGCATGCGCACGCTTGTTCGATCAAGCAATGGGTGGCTGCCGTGGATAACAGGTGGGGCAATGAATTTATCGATATTTCAAAGCCATTTTTTATTGGTCAATCATTCCAGTGACGTCATTCCACTATGAGGGTCAATAAACTTCCCTCAGATTTTTTTTCCAAAGCACCTCAAGTTGTAGTGAAGCAGAAAAAGCACTCTCTGTCTTTTGTGAATTTAAAACTTCCAAGTCACTCCAGATTCTATATTATGTGTTAGCAAGGGGTTTCGCAAGGATTTGCTAACAAAACAAACCTTTTTTGGTAGCACTATGCTTCAATCTCAACTGAATTTCAGGGCATCTAGATTTCACTCGTGTGAATACCTCACATTTTAAATTAAAGGGGGTATATTTTTAGGAGAAATATCTTTTTGGTTTTCTACTTCAATATCTTTATACAAAAAATATGAGAAAAGGCAATAACTTTTCAGAAACGGGGATAATCTCAATAGAAAGGAAGTTGCGATTAACATCAGTAAAATCTGACTACCTGTCCTTAATTGTACACAAATGAGGTCATTTCACGAAGAACTGGTCAAGGAAAAGCACAAAATTCCTATCACTAAATAAGTTAACAGACAGATTTAGAGACAAATCAAAATTTGCCATCGATTGCACATTTTTTATTCAGTTCAGTCTTCCTACTAGTGAAATTACTATTCATATCCCTGTATATTAACAGAGAATTGGAACTTATGTCGCAGAATGAATCCGAAGCAATATCACACCAAAACAGTTTATCTCAGTATTTTTTCAGTTTTAAACATTGTGAACCAATCTCCGCCATGTATAATTATTAATAAAAAATCTAGGATAGCTCGTTTGTTATATTCACATAACTCCATTTTTCTTCTAAAACTGTTTTTCTTCAAGAAGATTCCTAACAATTCGAATGTTTTCTAATTCTGAATATTCAGCAACAAATTTTCAAAATGGTGTATCTCGGTAATCACTTTATTCCATATCAATTTGCTGTGGAGCCAAAATTCAAATTTTGCAAGTGTAAATCTGACGAAAAAGTGTTTTTATACTAATTTTTTGTTGACTAGGTCAAAAAACTATTAGTCTGTTGAAAGTAAACAAAGTTTTTGTGCATTCAAATTGTTAAAATCGTTCGTGTTGAATTAAATCTTCTATAGTGTGAGGTAAGCATTTTGTCATTCCTTAGCAAGGTATCTAAAAGTTGATTGATTGTTTGTTGTAATGTGTTCCAATATTGGCTACATCTCACCATGTTTTGAAGACAATGAATTCAACATAAACAATGAATTCAATACACAAACTGCCCACACACTAGAACTGTAACATTTTTTTCGACGCGAGTGTCATCAACCATTTTAGTGTCATCCGGATATGATCTACCCTGGATTCAGTCTGAACTTTCATAATAAAAAAATGATTGTCACACTTTTTCATTTTATCACCAAGGTATGAGAGGATTATGCTTCATACTGATTCTAGTTTTTTTAAAAATCGTATTGTCTTTATTTTCCCAAAAAAAATTCAATGTTTATGGATAGGGATAAACTAAAGATTCAAATTTAACAAAATAATGACATATTGAACAAGAAAACACGAGAAATTAATATGAGCAGTCAACATTGAGTTTATGAAGAGGTATTGAAAACTAAAATGTGTGTATGTGTCTGTGGCGCGCGTACTTGGCGCGTGTGTATGTGTCTGTGGCGCGTGTGTATGTGTCTGTGGCGCGTCTGTGTGTGTGTGTGTGTATGTGGCGCGCGCGTGTTTGTGCCGCGTGTGTTTGTGGAGCGTGTGTATGTGGCAGTGGGGCGCGCGCGCGCGCGTCTGTGTGGCTTGTGTGTGTGTGTCTGTGTGGCGTGTGTGCCTGTGTGGCGTGTCTGACTGTGTATCTTGTATGTCTGTGGCTTGTGTGGCGTGCATGTGTGTGTATATGTGTGGCGCGCGCGCGTATGTGTGGCGCGCGCGCGTATGTGTGGCGCGCGCGTATGTGTGGCGTGTCTGTGTCTGACTGTATCTCGTGTATGTCTGAAGCTTGTGTGGCGTGTATGTGTGTGTTCAGTGTGGCGCGTGTCTGTCTGTGTGGCGCGCGTGTGTCTGTGTGGCGTGTCTAACTGTGTCTCGTGTATGTCTGTGGCTTGTGTGGCGTACATGTGTGTGTGTGTGTGTGGGTGTTTGCAGGGGTCTATTGTCTTTCATTATAATTTGTCACAAGTCTTACTTTTCAAGGCTTTTGTCAGTTTATTCAGAAGTTTGATTATTCTTGTTTATGTACATTATGAATTGTCGAAAATAACCTCATCTTATTTCATTTAAGTTTTGAATTTTTTATGTAAGTATCTGAAGCCCATTTATTTCCCATATAATTGAAATTTCGAAATAAATCGTCTTATTTTCTACTTAACTTCAACATTCTTTAATACGCCTACAAAGAAATCTACAGCTACTACATTTGTTACAATAGCAAAACCCATTTGGGTTCAAAATTAAAATAAATAAAGTTTTAAAAATGAACAGAGAGTAGTACTACTTTGCAGGAATTGTCTGCCATTCTGTCACAAGACTGTCAATTTTCAAAAACTTGATTTTTTATTCGATTGCACGGAATGACGTCAAAGGAGTGCTTTACGGTAATAATAATAGTGAAAAAGCAGCTGTGTTCATCACATTATTTGTTAATATGTTGAATTTTGAAGGTACAAAGACTTCAGTTCCCGAATGGAACAATATAGGCAGCAGCTCGAGGAAACTCTTGGCATCCAAGAGGAAGAGAGCGAGAAGAAGGAGATGTCTTTCGACAGGAACTCTGATCCGAACCTCGAATCGAAAATGAAAGATGTCGCCGCTAAAGATCTGAAAGAGTTGAACGAAGAGAAGAGAAGATCTGCTAGGAGGAAAGAGTAAGTTTTTAATTCCAATTCCTTTTTTTTTCTAATTTGAAACTGACTTGCGTATTTCTTTTAAAAAACACTGCAACCTCATAGATTTATTGAGTTTTTCCTCTCACATGATTTCATGACACTCATTTAAAGGTCATCAATGAACTGCATCAATATTCACAAGAGTGCACATAATGTGGCCTTCCCGGTATTGATCTTACATTAAAAATTTACTTCTTTCAAAACTTGAAATCAAATTGTTGATGGTCGCATATAAAGGACATTGATCAACTTTTCTTATGTGTGTATATATACATGTTGTTTGTGTATATATGTTTGTGCATGTGTATATACCCACACTTGTGGCCTGTATGACTTTGTGGCGTGTGTCTGTCGCGTGTGTGTCTATGTGGCATGTGTGTCTATGTGGAATGTGTATCTGTGAGGCGCGCGCGCGTCTGTATGTGACGTGTGGCACATGTGTCTATGTGCCGTGTATTTGTGTGGCATGCGTGTCTATGCAGCGTGTGTCTGTGCAGAATGTCAGTCTATGTGGCGCGCGTGATGTGTAGCGTGTGTGTTGTGGGGCAAGTCTGTATGGCTCTATTTGATGTGTGTCATTGTGGCATATGTGTCGATGTGATGTCTGTGTGGCCCATCGTGGCGCGGGCGTGTCTGTGTGGCATTGCCTATTGTGACGTGTTTCTGTATGGCTTTGGCCATTGTGGCGTGAGTCTGTGTGGCATTGGTTATTGTGGCGTGTCTCTATGTGGCTCTATATGACCATTGTGGTCTGTGTCTGTGCGGCTCTATATGACCATTGTGGTGTGTGTGGCTTGTGTATATATGGCGTGTGTGGCTCTTGGTGTTTGATGCGCCTGTGTGGCGCAATGTGGCTATTGCGACGTGAGTGTGTGTCTATGTGGCGCGAATGTGTGTCTATGTAGCTCAGTGGCGTGTGTTTGTCTCTGGTGTGGCGTGTATGTTTGTGTAGCGTGTGTGCCTATGTAGCGCACGTGTGGCTCTATGCGCGTCTGTGTAGCTTTATGTGGTCAGTGTCCGTGGAGCTCTATGTGGCGTGTGTCCGTGTGGTTCTGTATGTATGTGTGGCTCTGTGACGTGTGTCTATATGGCGTGTGTGTGTGTTTCTATTTGGCGAGTGACCGTGTGGCGTGTTATGGCGCGCTCGTGTTTATTCGGCTCTATGTGGCGTGTGTATGTGTCTATGTGGCGTGTGTATGTGTGGCTCTATGTTGCGTGTGTTGGCGCGCGCGTTTATTTGGCTCTATGTGGCAGTTGTGGCTCTATGTGGCCGTTGTGGCTCTATGTGGCCGTTGTGGTGTGTTTGCGTGTGTGTGTTCGGTTCCGTTTGTTGAATTGTAGAGATTTTTCCTTTGAGAAATTACCAAGTCCGTTTATTTTAAGATTTATCATGGCGGAACTGCTCCAAACCGAACGTACTTACG
>WOGO01004418.1:0-10087 GCA_015342085.1 Leptinotarsa defecta | reverse complement strand
ATGATAAGTTTAAAATGCGTTGTTTTAGAGCTATTTCATGAAAACTACTTGATTTTCGTCAGGAAGAACATTTCCCATTGACTTCGTATATACTATACCTAAAGCCCTACTGATCAAATGGGATGAGTGAATTTAACATTCCGATAGACCGTTTATTGATGAAATGGATAGGATATATTATTTAAAAATGAACAACTCAATTGTATGAGCTTATGATACCACTGTTTCGACACGCCAAGGTCTCATCAGTGGCTTGCTAGTACGAGAAAGATTGCACTGCAGCTGGAAGTCAGCCCAAAAGCCATATGGGCAGTTCTAAAAAGAAGACTCCTGAAGTCATATCACATACAACCGATCCAAATTCTACTGCCTTGAGATTTTCACCCAAGATTAATGTTCTGCAGGTGGTTGATTCATACTATGGCACACAATAATAATATTTTACCAAATATTTTGTTCACAGATGAAGCAAATATTTCACGATATACTATCATGAACTTTGACAATGACCATTTTTGGGCAGGCGAAAATGCCCACGTTATCAGAGTAAGTTATTTTCGGCAACAATTTTCGCTGATTTTTTTAAGGAATCATTGTTGACTGCCTAATTGACCAATTTTTTTACCAGCAAGATATAAATCACCTTCAATCACTAATTTATCCGATCTACCAACAAATTTCCACATGCCACGTTTCACAAGTTGAATATAATCCATTAATCGTAGAAAAAAATGCCTAGGTGAAGCATTCTTGAGTTTTTTGTGAAATTATTCTTCATCATCTCCGAGACCATGACCTACTGGTTGCTGAATCAACGTAATTGTGATATTAGTAGCATTTATTGGAATATTTTTGTTGAGTAATGAACAAAAATGTAATATACTTATATCACTATGTATAACGACAATTTTGACAGAAGAATTTTGCGGATTTTTTTAACGAAAACCGAAATTTTTTGCACAATATCTGATTAACGGATGAGTGTTCTCTCATTCATGTTAACAAACAAAGTTGTCACTACTGGAGTGAAGAAAATTCTCGAGTTTTTGGGGAATAATCATACACAGTATCCAAGAGAAGGAAATTTTTCAGTTGGTATTTTTTTTCTTGAAGCAATTTAGAAAATGCTGCCCTTGAAATCAGGTTTGTAGTATTTTTACATAATTTTGTTTTTTTTTTATCGGAGCCGAAACACCCGGTATGTCACTGTGCTATGCTTTTGTTATTAACCGGTATTGATAATTCGTTTCCTGTAAGTTGTTTCATTTTAATTGTCAGTTCCACTTTCATTTTAATATTTGAAAACTGAACAGCATTCGCTAACAATACAGATAACCTGCAACAGTTCACGGTTTTTTTCGATATTCACACCATGCTGATTGCAAATTTGTCTCATATGCGTACATCCATGACATACGTAGATACCGGTCCAACAGGCAATTCGTTCGAAACGCCATTTCATTACAGTCCACTAAATGCTTGTTCTCGTGTCCGATTGTTCTGCAGCAGCGGGCGGACGTTTGGGGGAAGGCGGCAAGCGGATTTGGGGTTATTTTGAGGTGGTCAGCGAGCGGAAGAACGATGCCGGTGTTTTGCGGCTCGCGCGGTGTGCGTGCAAGCGTTAATTACGCCGCATCGCGGTCGAAATTAGGACCCGAATTGGCGACCGGTGACGGCCAGTCCTAATTCGTTGTTGTTTAGTTATGGTAGACTGGAGAAGTTGACCCAAGAATATTCGCTTTTTTGAATTCCGGACTAAATTCCAGATTGAATACGTTCACGTGTATTTAATAAAACTTCATTATAAAATGTTTACAGATTAGTTTACAAATACGTGCACGTGTACAAATACGCATCACAAAAAATTCTCCACAGAGGTATTGTAATCTTGAATAGAAGTTTTTTTCAGAAACAACTGTAAGAAATCCCGAATCATATACTATCAAGAATTTGGATATTGAATTGAACTGATATCGCTTTCTCTTATATGGTACTGTTAATATTGAGTACCTACTGCAAACACCAGTGATAACATTGAAACAGATATATAATATGTTATGTTAGGTTTGTTATGTTTTTTCGTTAACCAGCTATCGCACTCCTACGAACGACTACCCTCAGAAGGCGAAACTTGTGCGAGCTAAGGACTAACGAGGTCTTACCTTTTAACGTGTGATTCCTAACAAGGGTTGGACGATAGCAAGTGAAAATTGAGCGTTCAACCTGCGGTTTGAACCATCGACTCAAACATCGACTGATTAAATTATCTGAGTGAACAAAGCACCCATGTCGAGCCGCCCGGCTACCAATCGACCATTATATACATTGTATATAAAAGCATATCGAGATAAAATGCCACTCACGAGAAAAACTTTCAATCTTCAGGTGTACTTCGAAGTTTTGGGTGAACATACTTGTCTTCAATGTTTATTCGAAAGTGGTTGCAATTTTAGATGGTGAAAATTACATTTTCGAACCCCATTGTCTGAACAGTTGCTTTTATTTGAAATCTATGGAGAAACAAATGAAATGGAAACGAATGAAATATAGAAATAAATTTCAACATTTATATTGATTTCATGCATTCTCACACAGACCTTGAATCTGCTATCTACTATCGAATCGAATCGAACTTCTACATTCACCAAGAAACATTGTCAAAAAGTTTCAAACAGATGTTGAATACCCGGTACGGACTCGGTATCAGTGACTCATTTCTAGGTTATGAGAAAACTTCTAATAAAAATAAACCTACCTCGGTTTTTCTCATGCAGAGCAAATAGCTAAGAATTTCAGACGGAAGAGCCAAACACATATTGGAAAGAGTAAGCTGAACATTGATTATATTTCAAATCAACCACCATCGTTGTTAATGATTTACCCAGGATGTTACCAAACGATTCGAAGGAATCACCATTGGGCCAACATCTGTATCCACATTGGATAATAAATGCAGTGGTCTGATTGGTCAGGTAAATAGATGAACAATCAAAGATCAGGAACTAATCGGAACATCGAACATTAGTCCAACATCTGTTCTACCTACAAGCAAGGGAAATGTAATGAATACAAATCTCAACGAGGCGAAGAACGTTTTCAGAAGGGGCAATACACGGAGATTGCACTAGATTACTTTGAATCGATATCAAAGAACTGTGAAGAAACAGTAACTTTTCTCCTCGCAAAAGAAGAGGTCATCGCTGACATCGTACCACACTGAGCTCCCTCACCTGAATGAACTATCCAAGATACACAAAGAGGATGTTTCGCTTACAGCGATAATCTGTTCCAGAAATTCAGCCACCCACAACTTATCTAGATTCCTGCTTTCAATTATTTAAATTCTACAGAGAAAAATCTCTTCTTTCTTGAAGAAATCAAGGCATTCTTTCAAGTTACTGGAATCGACCAAAACAGCCTTTCCGGGTTTTAACCAATTTCTAATGCAGGGCATTCGTCCCTCTAAACCTTCTTAATAAACTCTGATTTATAAAAAGTTGTAGCAACGTATAGAAAGCAATTTCCCAATGCTTACAAACAAACATTAACTAGTACCATGAATTCAACAATAAAATTTCAACAATGAAATTCATAAATGAAGTCTTTGACATGAGGCAAAATATATTTTATTCAGATACTGTGGGTGGATGAACCTTTCAAGTACTTCTCACAATTATGTCCTAAATGCAGGTTATATATTGAAGAAGTTAATGATACAAACCATAAAATTATGAACCATCAACAAAAATTAATTGGCGCTCCGGGGCGACTTCATTGATTCCAGTGGCGCATTTGCTTTTTCTGCTGCAGGAAAACCCGGAAAAACCTGCAGCACCACATCATCTGAAGATCTTGATCTGTCAATGTCTCCCTTTCATAAAACAAGATGAAGGGTGTCTCCAGAGGCTCCAATAAATTCAAGACATCGCCAGAACACGTAGTGACACGACTATCGTAAAACTTAAACCAGTCCGTTTTGTCTTTGACCAATGCGTAATAATGACCCGATTCAACGCCGGAACCACAGTGAACAATTACTACATGAAGATTTTGATAGTGGTCTGCTGGATTGAAGTGTTCATCAATTCCGAAAATTCGTTTGTTACTCCTGAATTATAATGTAATCTGGAAAAATAAAAGGACACCACTACTTGAGAGTGGAAAACAGCGTATCTCAGATAATAACAGAAATCAGCTTATAAATCCCCAAAATGTATTAATTTTGAGTTTTAATATCGATAGTTACTTTTGTCATCTCTCGAAATATTGCATACATTCTCATTTCATGTAAATTTTCATGAATAATTTCACTCATGTTTCTGCATCATTCTTACATTGCTTTCAATTAATTAGTCAACATTGTACGCCTGTGTATTGTAGACAGTTTTTCAGCTAGAACTTCTAGGAAATAGTAAGCTTATTATCGACTCGTCTCGAAACTCAAAACGATGAACACCATTTTATTCCATTAAGAATTCTTTAAAATATTTACAACTCAATCAGGTCCCCTAAACTTGTGTTCTAGTCTCAGCGGAAGCAGTCGAGGTGGAGGAGCATGAAGGGGGCTTCGACGGAGAGTTCGAAACTAGGGAGACGCTCAAGCTGACCGCCCGCTCCCCGTTCCAGCGCGACGCTTACACATCTACGCGTCGCCCATCCATCAGCACCAGAGGCCGAGCGCGGGATGAGACGACGCAAGAAATACAAGATGAAGACGAAGCCACTCTCAGAGAGCTGCTTATTAGGTAGATTAGCTATAGCGATGCTAAAGCTGACCAGCAGGTCGGGGTAGTTCTGCTAGTAGGAGAGTGATCTTTTGATCACTAATGACCACCATCTCTCTCAATGAAAATGCAAAGTGAAACACTTGATGGAAAAAATTAGATTTTCACATCTCAAAAAACATCAACCAACTTATGAGTCAGTGTCATAAATGATTCAATAATGATATATTTCGATCTACCCTTACATCTCAAACAGCAGCTGTTCTATTATTCAAATGTAGAAAGGAAGTTTCATCTACGTCGTTTTCAAAGCACTATTTCTATAGAATCATCATTGTGTGATGTGGAATTCATAGTTTGTTTCATCAAAATATATACAATCACAACTTCACTCCATGGTAACTTTCACAATGTCTACATATTTTGCCCTGAATCATTTTTTGAAAATATGATGAATTTTATCAGAAATAAATGCAGTCACAAAATCCTCAGGAATATTCGTTGTTTGGCGGTGAACACAAATTGAGTTCGATTCAAGCTCTAGAAATTTTGAAATCCCTCATCTTTCTAGAGTGACTGAGTTGAATTACAAAAAAACTCATATGAAATTCGTATTTTCATTAAGTATGTTGAGTATTTATAATGAATTATTTTCACTTGTCAACAAAATTGTGAAAAAACCAAAAGTTATATATAATATTGAAGCTAACTCAAACACAGTATGGGTAGGATATCCCTGAATGAATGATCACAAACTGGCCACATGACAACTGATTTTCTACAGCATTTCAGAATATGAGATGTATATGTGAGATGTATACAAGTCAAAGTGTAAATCTCGATTACGACTGAGGAGAATGTATCGACATCTATTAACACAACGATCTTCCAATCCAATATCCACCTCGACTGCAGTTGCTCAATGCTCAGATACGGACCAGGACAAGTTTGCCAGGACTTTGACTCAAGTACTGATTTTTTTTTACTGAAGTGAAAACTTACCTTGCTAGTTATCTGGTTCTTCGAAAACTGAAACGACGAGCATTACCAAATGTATAACAGAAATGCGACATGAGAGTAGTTTTGGGTGCAAAATAATGTTTGCAAAGGTTCTCTCTCTACCAGAATCCTATACGAATTGTGACTGCCAAATGCTATAAATCTGTCACAGTATGGAATAGAAAGACGCCCATCAGCAAGAAGATGCCCTCTCTTTTATCTCAGATAACCTGTAGCCATTCAGGCTACCAAGGAAAGTGCTTCTTTTGAAATCGTATCTGTGGACTGTCTCGTGGTATATCCTATAGCAGCAATAAAGGCATACTGAAAAGACTGCATTTGATTGATAGATATTGAGATTATCTCATTTTCAAGGGGCGCAATCCCCATTTTAATGACCGTAGCAGCCTTTCCATAAGAGGGCATCTGTGACTCAGCTATACCTGACGATACATTGAGTTCAGCTATGGAAGATTTTTTCGCCTCAGGTTTGGGTAAATTAGCGTTTGAGCATAAGCGTTTGCTGACCTGCTCAGAAGAAGTTTGACTCCTGTCCTCATTATTCAAAATGTTTTTCATAACTTCAAACAATAATAAATCGGTTATATCGAAGTCAGAATCAACGAACACTTCTTTTGGAAGTACAAAATTTTGCACAAAACGAAATTAACGACCAGAAATGAACAATTGGAACAACTGCTATAGAAATAATAAAATTTTTGCTCCGAATGCCATTTCTGCCAAAATGTTTTTGTCACTAGTATAATTCAAATCTATATTACTATTTGTTGTTGGGTTGGTGAAAAGATAATGAAAATTATAGAGGATTTGAAGAGAATGTATCACAAAATGAACTTATTTGATGATATATGGAAACAAACCATAAGTGGAGATGAAATGTCAAAATAAGTTAAGCAACTGACTAGTTATCGACATGAATGAAAGTAAAAGCTGTGAATTTCTTTATGTGATCAGATCATTCTGCATTTGGGAAAAGAGAGTGACCTACAAAATTTTACACTTATTCAAATGAAACTCCCCTACTAGCAGAATATGTATGCACAAACTCATCTTTTCGACTTACTGAAATCAAAATATTGTTACAATATGAAAGAATAGGATAGACTTATATACAATATCAAGAAAAATATCATGGAGATATTTTGTTACGTCGTAGCATTTTCAGATGTTTTCTGTTTTTTGAAAACGAGGCAATATTTGAAGGAATCTCTATGAAATCAGCTTCTTCCATTCCGGTTTGAAAATGAATAATTGGATTTGAATTCCTATGCTGTGATATAATTCCTGGAAAACATTCCTTGATTTCAGCTTTGTGTTGAAGCCTTCCCAGCTTTTCATTTATTACTATACAATATGTATCATATCATGATTATTCCATAAAAAAAGACCATGCAACTTTCTTGTTTTACCAAATTCTAACATCAGTAAATATTGCGTGAAGTATAGCCTTTCATTTATCTACGAAAATAATTCCATGCTATTCGTGGGTATAATTATACGATTACCTACTTGAAATTCTCTTACGACAGATATTATCATATAACTCTTCCCTATATCTATTAAGAAATCAGTGTAAGACTATTTCCAATTGCTTTTTTGCCACACTTATTATTTTTTGTAAGATATAATCCGTACATTAAAACAGTCAGTCTTCTCTTGAAAAGTTAATAGATAAGTCAGATTTTATATAAAACTATGATGATTGGTTGTCATAACAAGCTCGTCAAATTTGAAGAATTTAATTAGAAACTGAAGAGAGTTCATTCAATTATCGAATTCTTTATAATTTATTCAAAATGGGACTCATGAAAGTGCATACTTTATGCGATGTTTCATCTTTTAGTTGAAGTATAGCTGAATTTTCAGTTTTAGTGTTTGAAAATTTGTACAAACACTCTTGAGGTTGAATTGATTAAACTCGTTCAAAACTCGTTAGTACACCAGAGTTAATATGGAAAATGGTGAAGTGAATTGAAATATACAATTAAAAAATTTTCACTCAAAAAGTTTAGATCTGTGAGATTTGAGTGTGGTTATAGTAGCTTACATTGATAACATTCGAAACAAGTGTTTTGTTTCGTTCAGCAAGCGTTTGTGGCTCAGATTAGAGTAGTTTCGAATTAAAGGAGTATATTAATTCCGTTTTCGAAAACTTTTCTTTCAATTTTTTGGACGGTACTGGACTATCCTACATTCGAAACCCAAAGGATTCAGTGATTTTGTATGTTCAACCAATCATTTCCTAGCTGAGTCTATAAAATTTGATTTTTTTACTTGTAATATCACGAAAAAAAATTAAATTCCCCATTATTCTGGTTTCATTTTTAATATGTTTTTATTATTCATTTTTTCGGTGGGAATAATAAATATGTATCTCGTCGATTGAACTAGCTCAACTCATTTTCACATAATACTTGACTTTCTTAACATATCGTTTGATATTTTTTTCAATTCTCATTTCGAATACTGACTAGATTAGATATCATTTCATGATCTCATCTAATGCCACTGTTTGTTTGTTGTTTTTGACCTGCACTTATTATAGCGTGTTATGGTCAAGATAATGATTTTCAGGTGCGATCACAAAGGACAAAAACCATTTCTAAATAATATCAATGATCATTAGTAATATCGTCGTCTATTATGGCCAATAGTATGCCAGTAATGATGAATGGATTCGCAGTATACTTGCATAAGTTCTTACATTCTATAAGGTTTTATCAAATGATAACGCCTCAAGATATGACTTTCGTACGAACATTGTATTCGATCAAAAATAATGCAACTTGACAAGTAGGATTGGAATCTCTCGTGTGATATGAATCTGATGAAAAGTTTTCCCAAACACCAGGACTAAAGTACTTTTTCTCAATTCGCATCGCATCACCATCATCATTCATGATAGGAATCGCTCGTTAAAAGGTAAGACCTCGTTTATTCTTAACTCGCACAAGTTTCGACTTTTGAGGGATGTCGTTCGTAGGGGGAAACAGTTGGTTAACGAAAATACAGATTTTTAACCGATCATCATTATCGGGATACGACTGAAATCAGTTTTAATGGAGTCGTCGTCGTCATCACCATCATAATAATATGAAGATGATGCTGATTTGGTTACGTGTCGAGAAGAAGTGCAATATTGTTTTCATTAGGATTGTGGACTATTCAAAAGAACTTATTATGAATAAATGGTTCATGGCAATCTGAATATGCGACTATAACTTGCTTGAAATTCAATAAAATCTAGTACTTTTTTGATAGACTGATGCATGGAAATAAAAATAATTTCAACTGAAGTAACTCAAACTGACCTAACTACTACAAATTTGTTAAATAAGAAAAACTCATTGATGTTTTTAACAAATACTATCAAACACACATACAGTGTGTCAATTTGAAAACGTATCTACCACCCTCTATATCTCGGTCCATATAGAAAACTAAAAATATGCATAAATACTTCAACCTTCCGTAGGCTAGTTTCCAATTAAAGTACATCAATACTCTAGCGGGGGCGGAAACAGCCCCTGGAGTTCAGTGATATCTCATTCTGAAGATCGTTCAGGTACCTTTTCAAAAATACCACATACTCCACCACTTTTGTTCGCGAGAAATCTGGTAAAAACTGTAAGCAAGTGTGGATATCGAACACTTGTGATATTATTGAATTGAATTGAATTGAATTGTGATATTATTGAATTGAACTGAAACGGAAAAAACTTGAGTTATATTACATAACGGAGAATATTTGGAGTATCTGTATCTGTAGAGGGAGGGTAAGTGTAGACCCACAGCACTTAGGCCACATGTGACCAATTGTACATCCTCCCAAGGAGTTGTCCTCCCAGGTCATCGTTCATCCGGTCCTATCCAGGAAGGTGGACAGGTTTCTGGGAGACATCTCCTTTATATTGGCAGGTGTAGGCCAAGCCTCGCCGCACACACACTCTCTTATTGACGATAACTCCGGACATTCGCATAGGACATGCCTTACAGTTTCATCTTCCTGCTCACACATCCTGCATAGAGGTGTGTCCACCAGCTCCATATTGTGGAGGTGTTTCCTTAGTTGACAGTGGCCAGTCAGAAATGCTGGTGTTAAGTGTACATTTTTCCTGGTCATCGCAAGATATTTCGTCGGCGCCTTGCCAGGATCACCCTGGGCGACCCTGTCGCCCAGGGTGATCCTGGCAAGATTGCATCCTTTGATTTCATCCCATCTCTTTAGGGATTGAGCATGGGTGTGACGTTTGGCTACTTCCTCAATTGTCGAAGTCATCAGGCCTTCGGTGTCACTGGGTCCTAAACTTCTCACTTCATCCGTTTTATTGGCCAAAGAGTCG
>WOGO01004417.1:0-13286 GCA_015342085.1 Leptinotarsa defecta | reverse complement strand
GGTACATACTCTCAATACAGTGCATTCCATTCAAAACGAGCCACCGTGACTAACTTGTGGTACAATGACTTGCAGAAAAAATAAAAAAACACGCCAACAATAGTATACAGAGGGACACCTTTTGACATATTCACATTTGATGTTACTTCCTATATCGCATCCCCAGAACTAGTCACCAATTTTTTTAATGGATCACCCTATATTGTTCTGCATTATCGAATGCTCCATGATGAGCATATTTCACCAAAGTATAAAACATATGGTGTGAAGCTTATGATTAGGGAGCTACAAATTCTTTGGGATGAAAACGAGCCTCCCTGAATAACTTTTGAAACAATGATTTCCAGGAAAAATGAAAAAACAGGTCAATAATTATACAGGAGGCCACATTTTGAAATATTCGTTCTAGGGACAAATATGGAAGCAATAAATCAGAAAAAGAGGTTTTCTCTTGATTCTTGAATGAAAATCTGATGACTGGACAATGAGAAGAAAAAAATGGTCTTCAATAGTAAATGTTCAAAAACGTAATCACTAACTTCCATACAATGGTGCAAACGAGCTTCTATTGCCGCCGTCACATGTTTGAGAATCTCGGGAGTTATTTCTCTGCAATGCCTCTTGATATTCTCTCTCAAATCATCTAATGTTATTGAATCTATCTCATACACTCTAGACTTCAAATAACCCATAGAAATAAATCTACAGGAGTGAGATCCGGAGACCTTGGTGGCCACTCTGTAGGACCTCTTCTACCAATTCAGCGACCAGGAAAAAGGTACTTTGATGTGGTCACCTAAAATTCCTGTCCAAACATTCAGTTTTTGAGGTCGTTGGGTATGAACTTGACGGTATAAATAAGGATTCGTATTACTCCAATATCGACAATTCATCGATTCACCTCTCCATTCAAACTAAATACATTCATTCGAAAAACAAATTTTATACAAGAAATTCTGATGCAAGTTGATCTGTTCAGTGAGACTTTCAGAAAACTCGATACGTCTATCGAAATCATCTTCGTTCAATTCATTCATTCATTCGTTCAACTAGTCTAATCTTGTATGGATGAAATTTGTACTTATGAACGATCCTGAAAACATTTGTACGACTGATTCATCGTTGACAACTCCTAAACGGTTATACTTTTTATTGTTAACAGATCCAGTTTCCATAAATTTGGTAAATAATTCTGAAACGTATTTGTGTCATACATTTCTTCCTGGATGATTATCATTGAACATACAGGGAGCAGCTCTAGCACTATTTCCATTCTGGTAGTACAAACTCACTATTTCAATCCGTTCTCGAGGCGTATAAACCGTTGCTTCTCAAGAATTTACAAAAACAGAAACACCAATTGTAACTTCACCTGGTAGGTATTGGTTATTGTAGAATGAGACAAATACAAAATGAAGAGAATATCAAATTCATACTTAACTAGGCAAAATAAGACTTTTTTGAAGTATACTTCACAAAAACACCTATGAAACCTAGGTAACAGATTATACAGAAGTTCATTCAGGGTGGCTTGTTTTCAACTCAAATAATTTTCAGCTTCCAAACTATGAGCTTAGGACCATAATGTATTCTACTTTGTTGAAATCTGTTCATCATGGAACATCTGATAATGCAAAATGATTGATCCATTTAAAAAAAATGGTGATATGCTCTGGGTGTGTGATAGAGAAACTCAGATTAAATGTGAATATGTCAAAATATGTCCCCCTTTATACTATTGTTGAAGTGTTTTTTTATTTTTGTAGCTCCTGAACCATAAGCTTCAGACCATATGTTTTATACTGCTTATCATGCAAGTCATTGTACCGAAAGTTATTCAGTGTGACTCGTTTAAAATGTATATCATTCACATAAAAAACTTCACACAATTTCAAACGTTTTTGAAAAAGTTCTGGGAAACAGGTTGATATCATTTGCTGAAAGATATTCTTTACAAAAATGTATATTCAAAGAAGGCAGATCTACACATTCGGTAAAAGTGAAAAATCCCTTTGTGTCCTTGTAGACCTTGTATAAACCTTTGACACCATCTCTCATCAATAATTGTGATACTGTCTTGAATATATTGGTATGAGGAATACAGCACAAATATTATTTGAAAGCTACTCATCTAAAAAATCCCAATGTGACTGAATAGATAACGATCTCAGTTCCTGGAAAAATATTGAATGTGGTGTACTAGCGTACACCATAATCATCTATATCCTTCAATTACCCTTTATGATTCTGAAATATTGCCTTCATGAAATGAAATCACAATAAATTGACATTTTTGAAAAATTTTGACAAGTCTTAAAAATGACTGAAATGGCTCTATGAGCTTTTTCATGACTTTACTTTCATATTATTCACAATACACGAATATAAAACAAACAACAACGACTAATAACAATTGTAATTGACCACAATAAAATACTTCTTCAGACTGTTAGAGACAGTATAACACACGTATTGCAAGTAGGATACGATGCTGGAACTGGACATTACGTGGACGTTCTTGTCAAAGTTTTATTGAAACAAGTTACTTATATCAATTATTTCAGTTATCCGATACATAGCACGGATAATCAATTATAATAATAATCAACGGATAATCGAAGGATTCGTATGTCAACTTCTTTTATTTTCAGGTATAATCACAATTCTCAAGAATACTCACAAGGTCTTCAAAGTGAGAAATCAGGCTACGACAATGCCTCATTCAATGTTTCGTCTCCCGATATTTCTCCAATTAAAAGGCACAGTGCATATTTGGGAAGCAATAATTTTGAAGGTAAGATTCGTCATAGCTTAATCCCTTCCCTACTTCCCTACTATCCCTACTTCCCTACTAATATTATAAATGCGAATGTAAGTTTGTTTGTGTTTCACGCGAAAACTACTGCACCGATCTTCATGAAATTTTATACACATGTTCTTGGAGGTATAAGAAGTAACGTAGGATACTTTTTATTTTTGGAAAAAATATTTTTATGTGAGATAATAAAATTGTTTCTCAAAAAAATATCAAAAAACTGTGTTAGGCATTGTGCTGTATCATTCAGAGTGGGTAACTCGCAAAATATCATTTTGAGATGTGCAAAAACAGCAATTTTCTTACATTGGCCACCTTACTATCGGGGTTCAACTTGAGTCCGATCATAAGATGGGCTATCTTTCGGGTGCCTCCCCGAACATGTTTGAGAAGAAGCTTCCGAAAGAATAACATCATACACTTTGAAATTATACTTGATACTGAAGACTGGTCCAAAATTGATTCTGCTCGAACTTTTGAGGAAACCTTCAAATTTTTTTATAATTAATTCATTTCGATGAGGCTTTTCCTATACAAATTTTTACCCAGAGCGTTGTTGGTAAAAAATGGGTTGATAGAGCGGTCATTCGTTCCAGTCTAGCCCTGATAGATCTTTATATATTGCAAAAATATTACCCAAATTTGGGTACTGCTTACAAATAGTCGAAAAAGAAACACATCTCTCTGACTAATCAAAAGCGTAAATGTCATTATCAAGAACATATTCCAAATGCTCTTGGGAAGACCTCTTGGGAAATAGTGGTCGAATTGACTAATAAACGAAGAGAAAGGAAAAATATTGAGTTGAACTTGAATGGAAATTTATAAGAGGATCCTGAAAAAGTTGCTGCGGATTTTTATTACTTTTTCATAGATGAGCCCAGAGAATTGACAGAAAATATATTTAATGATGAATTTTCTCTGCCTAAAAATGACTTCAATTGTTACAGTATGTTAATGAACCTTTTCTATGAGAAAGAATTGTTCACTATGTTGAATTCTCGATTGAAAAACAAAAAATCTGCTCGGATTGATGAAGTTCCGGAATTTGTGTTTTTGAGAGTACTGAAAGTGATCATAGAGCCTTTGAAAACCTTACTTGATATGTCTTTCAAAAGTGGAGCGTTTCCACAAAAACTCAAAACAGGAAAAGTTGTACCTCTCTTCAAGAAAAAAGATCGTACTCTGTTAGAGAATTATTGCCCAGTAACTGTGTCATATAGTATCGCAAAAGTTTTTGAATATCTATTCTTAGATAGACTCTCATCATTTTTGGGGAAATACGAAGCCATTAGTAATAATAAGTATTCGTTCCATAAACGAATTGCACAGTTTATCGATGCCGATGAATGCCCTGTTGCAATATTTTGCAACTTGAGTAGAGGCTTCGATTGTGTGAACCATCAGAAATTTATGAAGATATTGGAGAGTTATGGCATAAGAGATATACCATTAAACTGGATTTCATCCTTTTTGAAAAAGAGAAAACAAATAGTAACGCTCCAGTTTCAACATAATAGCCAAATTGAAATCATACGCTCGGATATTAGGGAAATTGAAATGGGCGTTCCACAGGGATCGATCTTGAGTCCAATTCTATTAATTTTGTATATGAATCATCTTGACGCGATAATTATACTGCTGATTATACTGCGTATGCAGACGACTTTTCATTGTTTTTGTCCTCTATGGATAATGAATACCTACGAACGAAATGTAATGGAACAATTCATGCAGTTTCATCTTTTTTCAATAGTTGAAACCTATTTTTCAACATTCAAAAAACTCAGATATTGAGATGTCACTGTCGCCAAAGAAATATTGATGATTTCGAAGTCAAAATTGGTAAAATTACAATGCAGAATACACATGCAGAGGTTAGGTTTTTGGGAGTCTTTCTGGATGAGCATCTCTCTTGGAAATTCCATTGCCAACAATTATCTTCCAAACTGAATTTTTCAAAATATCTCTTTATTAATATACGATCTGTTCTAAAAGTGAAACAAATGGTGAATGTTTATTATGCCCAAGTCGATTCAAGACTCAGATATGGCATTTGCCTATGGGGCAATGCAGCAGGAACGAATAATATTTTCATTGCACAAAAAAGAATGTTGGGGTGTATCGCGAGTTTCTAACAGAGAATCGTGTAGACCTGTTTTCAAAACATTTCGTGTTTTGACACTTCCATGTCGCTTCATTTTCGAAACGTGTGTCCATGTTTTTAAAAATAAGAACACTTTTATTCCCAATTCGAATATTCATAGTTATGGAACAAGAAAAATGCAACATTTTCATGTAAAGTTTGCAAAAAGTTTATAAAAATTCATAATTTGTGATTAACTACGTGTGATGTAAATTTCAGTGTAAGTGTATTTCAACCTTCCTATTTTTCGTTTTTGATGAATATTTTTATTTCATTTCAATGTATTAATTTACCTGCCAATTGACAATTCCAATACATATAAACCATGTCGAAAAATGGAAATAAATATTGATTGATTAATTGAAAGGCGATGAGGTAGCACACGACGTACTCATAGCACATAACACAGTGCTTTGTCTGCCGCAGTTGTAGACGAAACTTCAGGCATGAAACCTGCAACTCTCAGCCGACGAATCAGGGAAATAGTCTTGACACTATTATCAACGACCGTAAAAGTGTACACTCTTTCTTGGTGAGTGTTAAATGTTGAAAACTCAATTATTTGTAACGGTGTTAACAAATTTGCAATTATGTCAGAGAGAAGCAAAATTTAATGAATATGTATCGGATATCAAAAATAATCGAAAAGCCATAACCAAAAAATTAGGTTGAAATAGGTTAAAAAAAACGTAAAAAATAGAAAAAGTATATAATGGGTACAAAAAATTCGAAAATATTCGAACATCAAGATCTGATTTGCAGCTGGAATGTTCTCAGGGCACATGATTCTTAGACCATGTTTAGCGTCAATCAGTCTATATGTTCTCTCGGCGTCGTTATTAATTACGATTAATCAAAATACAATATTTGAGGTGTCTGAGCGTGACTCATATTCTGCTAGAATTGAAGACACTGTGAATAATGATTATATTGTCCTGAAATATTTGCATATATATTAGTTCACTTGTAGGTGAGTCTAAATAATTTTCAGAGAGGCGTGCAAAGTCTGGAATATTCGTCTTAGTTTCATTACCAGCAGCCCGAAATCTTTTATTCAATTTGAATTCTAACTTTTTGTAATACAAATTATTTATCCACTAGTTTGGGTAATTGCTGCAAAAGACAATGTGTAGAACATTTATTTATATTTTAACTTATGTCCTTCATGAATGGAGAAACATAAGCAAAAATAAAAACCCACCAAAACTGTACTATCTAACAGTGATTCCCAAAGTGGTCCATATGGACCCCCAGGGGTCCACGACGAACTGGATGGGGGTTTACGTTGGCGTGACCAAAAAATTAGGGTGCACAATTTATAAGCGGGGTTCCACGAAAATTTATCTAATTCTGATAGTGAAGAACTGATATGTTCGCTTGAGCAAAGGTTAAGAAGCTCAGCGACTGTAACATGTAAAAACTTGCAGATTGAATATCATGGAACGGGCCGATTTACGGTTATTCCCAACAAAGCTGAAGCCAAATATTGATAATTTCTGTAAATCCATCAACAAGTACATCCCTCCCATTAAGATTATGACTATTTTGTGATTGTTATTGTAGTGTAGAAATTACGTTAATAATGTTTAATTTCAATTACATTACGACTGAGTAATAGTGTAATTATTGCATATCAGAATGAATAACACAAGAAAATATACTACTTTTTTCAGTTCTAACCAAATCGAATGGGGAGTTTTCAAATAAAAAAAGTGAAAGATGATTGGTTTCTTGTGCTGTGGGTAGATGTCAAAAAAGTGAAGATAGATGGACTCACTTTTTTGATTGGCCAACTTCATTTTTTTGATATCCTCTCACAGCACAATCAATTAATTAATCAACCAAACTGTCAAAAACTGTTAATTTGAGTTTGGAACGCAGCCGCAAATTTCCATAATTGGATGTAATCTCCACATTTTTTGTCGAGTTTTGGAAATATGGTAGAAATGTAGCTGCAGGGGGTCCACTGGAGCCAGTAAAATTTTGAAAGTGGTCTATGATAAAAAAAGTTTGAGAACCTCTGGTCGAAAATATAGTGAGTCTCCTAAAATTCAGCAGATATAACTAAATATTTTCACGAATTGAAATATTTTATAAGAAAAGAAATAACAAAATATATTTCATTGTCAGTTTTTCACGTTATTTATTGCTCCAAATAATTTTAAATCAACCAGCAGAAATAATGTCAATCCAATTTTATCAAGAATATTTATTTCAACAATAAATGAAATTCAACTAGTAGATATGTCATCTTAATTCATTGGAAAAGGCAAAAAAATCATTAACACGAAGAAAACATCACTAGGTTTGAAACATATTTTTGAAGAAGACAGTTTTTGGCTTTTTAGTACTCCATTTCGATACAAAAAAAACGGGGGAATCTTCAAAAGAAAGGAAGAAAGCAATCAATTTCAAAAGAAGTAACTCTATACATAGATGTGTAGATCATGCAAAGAAGTAACTTTCAGGCACAAACTGGAAGAAAAACCCTCCTGAAACAGCTGTTTTCATATAAACATTGAATTACACGAAAGCAAAATTCTTTCGAAACAAATGGCGACAAGTGAGTAGTTACTAGCGAGTCTCCTCGAATATCTCATCCGTTTAAAATCAAATCAAGTGAATTACAAAGTGAAAAGTGCATCAAAGACATCAGTATATCGGACTCTATCATATGCGTAATTATCTTTCAAATTGTTCAGCTGGGTTATCCACATTCCATTTTGATAGGTAAATTATTGGAATATTTAACTTAATTTCAACGTACGATCTAAGAAGACCTGAGGTTTTTGGCTGCAATCTAACAAATATCTGTGGGCAAAACGAATCACTCATTGGATCGCTCTGGAATTTGTCACTATCGAGCTGCCATCTGTGCCTGACTAGTTAGTAAAGTTTATCAGTTCGCAGGGGAGATATCGAGCTCCGACTCGATGTTGCAATCTCAGTTTCAAAGGGAACTGCGATCCAAATGTCTTATTATTCAACAAATAACTCTCAATCTCACTAGCACTATTGATACAAAGTTTGCACAATTACAAGAAACACTCAATAGCACTGACAAACGTATAACAATCAACTCAAATAAAATTCTAAAAATAGATGAAAGGGTTGATTTTCTTGAACAATACACCAAAAGATATAACCTTAGAATATATAGTCCTAATCTCAGGCCTGAACAGAATTTGAAAGGAATGCTTCACGAGTTTTTGTCCTATAAACTTAAAATAAAAAACTCTACAACCTCTGATATTGAAAGCACATTCAAAATATCTGATAAGCTTCGTATCAAGATAAACAGATGGAAGAAGCTCTCCACTCGGATGAACAAGAAAACTTATAATTGTTGGTGCAGTATTTGAACTCTTTTTTTTTTCTCCACCAGAAAATATTCATCAATTTAATATTAGTTCATCAACTTGGAATATAATTTAATGTCCTTCAACTCATATATGATTTTTTTCTTTTTTTCTTTTTATAATAGTTAGAATGCTTTTTATATTTCAAATGTCAATAAACATTCATATAAATTTAGGATTCTATGTATCTTTAGTTCCACTGATTTGATTTCAATTAGGTAGCATTTTTTTCTCTCTGTTTTTTGTTCGAGGTACTCTTAATTATGAATCTCAAAATCGCAACTCTGAATGTTAGATCGTTGTTTGCTGGGTTCGACCATTTGAAAGAGATAATACGTAAATACAATTTTGATCTGATAGTTATAACCGAAACATGACTTTCTCCAAATATTTCACAGCACATTGTTGACGAACAGGGTTACGGAATGATACGGGAGGATCATTTGGGAGGAATAGCTATATACTATAAATCCAACATTGAATTGAAAAAATTATGCATTGACGATTCTAACACATTTTTCGAACAATTGCGGGTAAGTTTTGAATTGAATGGTGAAAATATAGGAGTTGTTGGAATGTGTAAACCCCCTCACATTAATGTGAATGAATTCATTACTTCGCTTGAAAATACAATCCCTCCAATACCCACTAGAGTAACAAATTCAAGTGCGTCCCTGATTGATTTTATTGCTGTATCCAATACGGAAAATATTTTAAGCATACTAACAATAATTGCAGATATAATTTTCGATCGTAGTTTTATTTTGTGGGTTAATTTTTCAATCAGTGAAAATAAAACATATTTATCGTACTTTCAGAAATTATAAATATTTCAACTATGATAACTTTCTGAATGATCTCATAGAAATGCCATGGCATGACATATATCTTTCAGAAAATGTAGATGAAATTGTAAAAACTTTCAACGATTATTTATTTTGCGTATTCGATGTTCATGGCCCTATAATAACGACGAGAATAAGCAAACCTAAAGCTCCCTAGTTGACTGACGTTTTGAAGATCATGATTAAGACAAAAGATTCAGTTTTCACGAAATATAAACGGTACAAAACGAGTGATAATTGGAACACCTATAAGGGTTTGAGAAACATGGTGACAGCTCCTATACGGAAAGAAAAAAAAGACCTACTTGAATTTCATTAAAAATCAACAAAACATCTATGGGACACATTACACTTATTTGACTGTCAATCGTAAAGACAGGAATGATATTCCTGAACATCTTTCTAATCCTAATGAAATAAACAATCACTTTATTACTTCGATCACTCAAATTGCTAACGAACCTCCGGATACTCCTCTTAACTTCTATAAAATAACGCAATTTCAAGAAAATTTAACTTTTCAATTCCATCAAATCAATATTGATGATATTAACATGATAGTCAACTCCATAAAAACGAATGCTACCGGATCAGATAAGATATCTATCAAAGTGATCAAAATATGTATCCCTTACTTAACTCCAGTTCTAACATATTTAGTCAACAAATGCCTTGAAACTAGTATCTTTCCGGAACTATGGAATCAATCTATTATTTTTCCTATAACCAAAATTTCTTAACCTTTGACACCAAATGATTTGAGGCCCATAAATATAGTACCGGCAATATCAACAATTGTAGGAAAGGCAGCCTATAGTCAGATATACTCTCATGTCTCTGATAATAACATCCTGCCTGAACACCAATCTGGTTTTCGAAAAAATCACAATACATCTAGTGCTCTGTTGAAAATGATCGATGATATTTCTCCAGCCACCGATAATGGAGAGGTCACTCTTTTCTTGTCTCTCGATCACAGTAAGGCTTTCGACACCATGAATCACGATCTGATGTGCGCTAAACTTGTTTTTTTTGGTTTCAGTATGGAGGCATGTGACTTTATTAGTTCATTTTTAAAAAATTTAAATCAATGTGTTGTGATAAAGGGTAGTCAGTGTGATAATATGAGTGTATGTCATGGAGCCCCGCAAGGTTCAATTCTCGCCCCGCTACTCTTTATTATCTACACATCTGACTTCCCCAAGGTCCTTAAGTTATTCAACATTCATACATATACAGACGACACTAACTTGTACTACTCCGATAAAGTGAACCAGCTTATTGATCACAAAACAAGCTTAATAATTATATAAAAAATCTTGTTCAGATTTCGCAGCAACACTATCTGAACCTCAATCCTAGTAAATCGTCTTTAATAATTTTCGGAAAAGGCAAAGATCAGGGAAGAACCACAGATAATATCGATTTGTATATTGATGAATATTCTGTGGGATTGATTGACAAAATAAAATGTTTAGGACTCCATTTACACTACAACCTCAGATTTGTTCATCAAGTCAATACTCTCATTCAAAGGTCGTACGGTACTCTGAAACATCTGTACTAAAACAGGTACTATCTTAGTAGGTCTCTCAAAATTACCCTTTCAGACGTACTGATTCTATCTATGTTTAATTATTGCGATGTCGTCTATAGCCCTTGTATCGATTCCATAACTTCTGCAAGAATTCAGAAAGTACAGAACGCCTGCATTAGACTAATATTCAGCTTGAGTTATAGAGATCATGTGACACCTTCAATCAATGAACTGAATTGGTTGAAAATACAAAACAGAAGACAACTGCATTTCGCCTGTTTCATTCACAAACTGATAAAAACACAACAACCCAGTTATTTGGTAAATAAACTCCTTCCCAGACATCAGATACACTCAAGAAACATTAGATTCAATAACAATTTGACATTCCGAATCATAACAACACTATCTATGAACAAAAATACATGTACAATTTTTGAGTTATTAGGTGTTTGGATCTGATAGACCCGCATGAGTACCTACTTGTGTTTGAAGGGGATTGACAATGTTTCATGATGAATTCCACTAGTTCGGACTTCCATTGTCTAATATATGAAAAGATTTGAAATCCCTGAAACAACTAAAAAAGGAGAATGAATAGCTGAAAATAACAATTATTTAAGCAAAAAGAAATAATATAACAATATAAATATATAATAATATAAATAATATAATTGTCATTTTCAGCTATTCATTTTTAATTCTTCTTTTTTAGTTGTTTCAGGGATTTGAAATCATTTTATATAGAATACAATGGAAGTCCGAACTAGTGAAAGTACTAACTTGTGTTTTGTTATTTGACAAATTGATGGATGTGTTTGACTACGTGTTTGTATTTGTATTTGTTACTAACGATACTGCAGTTCCGTCCTATGAGGACATTTTCAAACGAATACAGTAAATAAATTGATGGATGTAGCCTTTACTAGGTGGTAGGAAATCATAATGAAGAAAAGAGAATTGAAACTTTCTAAGCAGTAACGTTAGTTACAAATTGAAGTGGTAAGAAAACCTAGAAAGAATACAGTAAGCTTATTTTATTCGTATTGTATTCCTGTTTCAATACCACTTGTATTTGTAGCTATGTTTCGTCCTTATAGATACTTTCCTATACAATAAATAATCGAATGAACGAGACTAATTACAACTAAATATACAAAGGTTCAAATATTTTTCATATTCTTTAACTTTTTAACCAGCAGCTACTTTGAAACGAGAATTGAAAAGATTATTAACAAGGAATGTTGAATAAAAACTGTTTAAACTGAGCCTTGCAAACCTGAAAACTCCTCGTTTGAAACGAGAATTGTAAAGTTAATCAGCAAGAAAGATCGAATAAAAACTGTTTGAACTCACTCTGGAAAACTTGAAAACTCCTCCTTCCTAAATATAATGTGGTGATGAATTTTACAAATATGATTATTTTAAGATCTCCTGAAGTATTCGCTTTTGAAAGAGAGCGGACACTATATTCCTCTAAACCTTACATTTACATTACGTATATTCGCGTGAAAGGTTATTTTTCGATGTAAATACGAAAGAGTTGATCAAGTTCAATTTTTTATTAAAAAAAAACAATCGTTTTCTTGCCGACGTTTCGAATTAAATAAAATTATTTTTCAGGGGTCGAAAAATAGTTTCTTCGTGTTAACAATATTACTATTGCAAAAACTATCATCCATTCTGATGGCACAATTCAACATCTCAGAACTCACTGCGGTTAAAGTTGAATGTCTAGTTGGAAAAGGCAAATATATGGCGTTGATACTCGCATCGGTGTACCTCCCTTCAGATGCAACCACCCTACCACCGACCAGAGAAATGGATATACTAGTGGATCACTGCTTCAACCAGAGAGTGGAGCTCATATTGGGTTGCGACTCAAACTCTCACCACTTAAGCTGGGGCAGCAAGGATATCAACGCTCGAGGTAAGTCCCTATATGAATATATAATCAAGAAAGATCTAACAATCTTGAATAGAGGCACGGAGCCGACATTTATTAACGCCCGTAGCTAAACATTGATAGATATCACAATTACTACAGCCAAAATATCAAACATAATCCAAGACTGGTGAGTCTCGGACCATATCTCAATGTCAGACCACCACTAGCTGACCTATTCAGTAAGCCAGGATCTCAGGACCACTGTAAAATCCCGTGACCCAAAGAGAACGGATGTAGCTCTCTACAATCGACTCTTAAGAGGAGCTCTGCGGGAAACAGCGGTCCTGACTCCTAGAAATAATGAAGAGCTGGAAAGGAACACGGTATCTATCCACAACAAAATAGACAAAGCCTACAAGGAATCCTGTCCGATGAGGATGATTCAAACAGATGGCACAACCAACACATGGTGGTGCCCTGAATTGGAACACCTCAGGAAGACAGCGAGAACGACCTTCAACAAGGCAAAACGTACAAGACTCGAAGAGGACTGGGTTATATATCAAGCCAACCTCAGAGAGTTCAAAAAAGTCTGCAGACGAAAACAAAGAGAAGCCTGGAGAGCCTATTGTGAGGCAGTCGAAGACTTTCCACTAGCTTCTAGGCTACAGAAGGCACTCTCAAATGACCACCATA